>JALLPB010001583.1:0-11498 GCA_036939975.1 Cyclostephanos tholiformis | reverse complement strand
CAACTTTGTAATCATAATCTATTTGTGAATTGTTTTCACGTTTAGTGTTAAGATCGGTTTGGCATTGCCTGTAGTCTCCACTTTTATTCCAGTCAGCTATGTAGGGGATGTCAAACAACATATCCATTCCAAATATTGCTTTTGAAACTGCCAAAAATTGCACATTGAAAAAAATCCACAACTGAAAAAATCACAACTGTTGATTCCTCTTGCTTGACAAAAAACAATGCATCCAAACAGTACCAAGCAAGCCTCAAAGTTTTGACAGAATGCCCATAACTTTTGCAAAAATGGAGTTACACTCTTTTGCAAAGGTGCAATATGGATTGTATGTGAACTCTCATTTTGAATATAATTGGTCATAATCATAAGATCTGTAACAGCTAATATCAAATCTCCATAAATAAATCTCCATAAATTTGAAACTACGGAGAGGCCGCCTCAGTATATTTGAATTTAAGGGTTAAACTTGCTATGTAATTTTAAATTTATGGGTTAATTGGACATTTTGTGAAGCTTTTTTGAAGGGCAAATTTGATATGACATAGGTAGATCAGCCCATAAATTCAAATTTAATGCATCTAATATCAAAGTTACAGTATTTCCATATTCAATATTACATGGCAGAAAGCCCATAATATCAAATATGGGAATAAAATATGATGTAAAGTGCTGAATTGCTATATTCAAAAGCCCAGATAAGCCTTAATATCAAATATGATGATATGTCAGCAATATATGGCAAAAATATTGCTATATTTGATATTAGATGGTTGACACCGCCCATGAATTCGAATATAGATGGCCCATAAATTCGAATTTATGGGTTCACTGTGACACCCGTAAAATTGAATTTACAGGTCGGGTGTTGCAGGGGGCTTATAATCGACATTCTGGTACAAAATGACCAGGTAAATTCGAATATACATATATGTATATTCGAATTTATCAATATTCAATATTTTACCGGCAGCTAGTTTCAAATATGCCATATATTTGAATGTAGCTGCAACATATCCCCCTGCATCCATTCCCTGTTTGCTACCGAAGGTACTTATTTGCAAAAACTCCAGAGGTGTTAATTTGTACATAGATGCCTGTATAATTTTGTAGGTTCCCGCCACAAAACACTTATAATGCATACTCACCATGGTGATGGCATAATGCCAAGAAATTTTGTTGTTCAATAACAGCTATAACATTATTAGAACTATGAGGTTTACAGTATATAGCTAATGATGGCACATACATGCGCCACCTTTTTTTTTGCTTCGTACATAAATCATAACATTGCCAATTCTTGCCCACTCAAAAATGTTCAGCTACAATGCTGTTGAATCTCTTTTCTACAAGCTTGTTGCATTAATGAGCTGAGTAGAGGGTCCATTTTGTGTAACAAGCTTCTCAAGAATAACTAGCAAAAAAGTAAAATAGTTGCTAGGTAAAAGGTACATAATTTTGTAACTGCCAAAAAATTGCACATCTGCAAAAAATCCACAGCTGCAAAAAAACACACAACTGTTGATTCCCTTTGCTTGACAAAAAACAATGCATCAAACAGTACCATACAAGTTTTGAAGGTTCTCTCATTTTGAATATAATTGATCATAATTATAAGATCCCCCTGCAACCATTCCCTGTTTGCTTCTGAAGATACTCATTTGCAAAATCTCCAGAGGTGCTAATTCGTACATAGATGCCTGTATAATTTTGTAGGCTCCCACCACAAAATACTTACAATTCATGCATACTCACCATGGCGATGGCGGCTGCCAAAATAGTCTAAATGAAGAGATACTATAATGCCAAGACAATTTTGTTGTTCGATAACAGCTATAAATTATTAGAACTATGAGGTTTACAGTATACAGCTAATGGCACATACATGCGCCACCTTTTTTAAGCTTCATACATAAATTTGTGTGATGAACTTCTCAAGAGTAACTAGCAAAAAAGTAAAATAGTTGCAAGGTAAAATGTTACTAGTTGTGTTTGAGTTTTTATCTTAGGTCAATGGCGATGACCCATCAGAAGGAGCACCATGCCCCTTACTACCTTCAAATGGTGCTAAATGGGGCATTTTCATTGCTAAATAGGACATAATGTCCAATAATGGCTTCAAGTAAGTAATTTCACCTACTTATGTATGTGAAATGAAAAATAATGTCCCAACTTTCCTATTTCACATCATTTTCCTACGTCCCAGAGAGAAAATCCCATAGGGTACATCTTATTATAGATAAAACTTCTAACATTTGTTAAATGACCTAACAACCGGGGCATGCAGTATGATATTTGGTGTCCCATCAATATCATCTTGTGGAGTGCTTCTGATGTCATGGTGGTGCCAGGGCAATGCGGCACCAGGCACTCTCCCAATGGTGTTATATAGTGGCTTCATGTGAATCCATAAATGCACTCCATTGGGCAATGTGACTCGTGCCATATCGCCCCGGTGGCATGATCATTGGAATTGCTGGCAGCCAGCAATGTCGATATTTTTTTTAAATTGTAGATAATAGAGTAGCTAAATAACAAATTATTTCTCAGTAAGTTCAACTATTTAATTAAATTGCTTCAACCAAACCCTTGAACAGCCCATCTGTGTCACCCATTTCTGGGTTGAGTTTAACTATTAATGAATTTGTGCCAGAGGAGGGGGACCACAATGGTGGGGATGTTTGTGGTTTCAGTTCCGCTGAAGAACAAATCTGGTTTCTGGACACACTAAAATAGAGTAATGGGTATTACTAATCCCAAACAATTTAGTGATTCCTTTGCATGTAGGACAGGCACCAACTAACGTAGCATACCATTCTCTACAAATTTTTTGGATTCGATTTTTTCAGTTGCATTTTTGGATGGGTGCAAAGCATAATGGTTTCTCACAATTTTCAAGTGAGAAACAATTATGCTCTGCACCCATCTGAACTCATTTGGATGGTGTGACTACACTATTATTTAACACTATTATTATTTTCATCAGTATTTATTTTTAATTACTAAGTCTACTCTATAATACTATTCTACACATGATACACTTACCTTTGTGCAGCTATGATACCTACCTTTTCAAAAACATGGTGACCATGGCAACCCCCCCTTGGTCAAAACCATTCCAAGAAACTTAATGAAGACAAGTGCGGCATAGGTAAAGAACATATTATTTACAGTTAGCAAAGATTAGTGTGCATCATCTTGATTCAGCAGAACAATAAAAGCAAATCAAATTGCTTACAAAACTCACCTTTTCTCTGCCAGCTCACTGTACCACTGCTAGACAGACCAATAAAAAATATATTGCCATGCTGTGATGATCAAGACTGATCACTTGACATACAGCGATTGGACTCACCTACCAAATTGAAGCCGCTGGAGGGTGGCGGGGGAGCATGGTGGTCATGTTTTTGATTTCTTGGTTGTATGTTGTGCATTTTGGTGTGGGATTAGAGGTTGATGGTTGTTGAAGTGCATCATTGGTCTCAGTGAGTTTAAATAAAAACTCTACATATGTAGGGTTTCGTAAAATAAAATAACACCATTTATTTCTTTTAAAAACACTTTCACATATGTAGGCTTTAATAATATAAAAAAGACTGCATCTTCCTTCTGGTTTTTTAAGAAGAAACTCAATTCAATAAGACAAGAAAGTCCAAATTTATTTAATTTTTATCTACCTGTGCATAGGACTACGGTATCCAAAAAATTGAAAAAAGAAGATGACCAGAAAATAAAAATGTTTGTCCCGTAATTCAAAGCTTATGGGCATTTCTCTCTGGGACATGAGAAGATGATGCAAAATAGGAAAGATCAGACATAATTAGGTGAAATTACCAACTGGCAAGCCATTATCAGACTTGATGTACCATTTAGCATAAAAAATGTCACATGTAGTGCCATCTGAAGGTATATGTGACATGGAGCTAGTTCTGATATATGTAGGATAGAAAAACAGACAAATGGTAAGGATTCCTACTTATGTTGCCATGTTCAAATCAATTTTATTTTTGTTTTTGTTTTTATGGGTGAGAAGAATATTCATTTCTCACAATTTTCATGCGAGTGACAAACTTGCTTCCCACCCATCCAAACTATCTTGGATGGTACAACTACACTACAATTAGCACTTTTAGTACAGTCACTGTATAATCTATGATACTAGCAAGCACACCTGACTAAGATGGTGGCCATGGTACCCTCCCCACTCAGACGCCATGGGTGTAAAATATATTGCCGGTAACTGACATGAGCCCAGAAGTTTGTTGTAACTTGTGTAACCACTGTTACACTTTAGGCATGCCTGACCCAAGGCCAGACATTAGGTGTTACAGAACTTACCTAATACACTATAAGGTACCAATTGAATTTTTAGCACCAAGTGGAACCTCTGAGGTCATAGACCTGACATCAGAGATCTAAAACATTATTGAATGTTAAAACAGAGATCCACCACATCACTGGATGGATCCACCACATCATATGGTGTTGAAGGGAGATCTTCAAGCTCTCCTACAGATGTACATACTCATGGAGGAACATCAAAGATACATCATGAAGATGTACCAACACCTGTAGAATCCTACAGGACACATCTCACCCCCTCCGCTTTGGAGAGGGTGATCCACTTCATTTTTAAACCTTAAACTAAGCTCCTAATTTTCTTCTCTCAACCTGAACCACTTGTCACTCGTTTACACTAGTTATTCACTTCAGGGGAAAAGTTATTCACCTGCGTAGGTCAGTAACTGGTGTGGTGAGTGCACATTGTTTTAATATAGCAGCACAAAAGCATGATCAGACACTTAAAAAAATCACCTCTAGCAAGCTGAGCTGTGGCGTGTAGACTAAAATCAAATAAAATAAAAGAATTCATTAGTTCCACATAAAAAACATTAGGCATGCAGGCTTAGGGAAATATCAATTCAACTGGAAACTGTAGTGTCTGAGCCCCTTAAAGTTACATAGCATTTTCTGGAAACGTCTGGAGTTACCTGGGTTATATACATACTTTTTTGGGTCCAAAGTTTGCGACTACAATAGTCTGTACCACAGTTGAATTGCAAATACTACACCTTGTTTGCCTGTGAGAGACCCTTATTTCATTTTTACTCTTATCATCATCTAAGTACTACCCACAGTTCATGCCACACCTTTGATGTGCACACCAGGGCAAATGAAAAAATGTTATTTCATATAAATTGTTCATCCAAAAAAAATCTGCTCCTATCAAAAGTGGCACATCTTTGCAAGCTAAGACGGCACAGGGATTGTTATTAAAAGACCAATTTGACTGTTTTCATTCCCGCCACTGTCGATGTCAATCACTGTTATCAGGACTCCCTTTATGAGAATCACAAACGCATATGAAAATTGCAAAAATCCGCGGAGGAACAATATGATGAAACATGAAAATTGCAAATGCGTATGAAAATAATGCAAAGGCATTGAACATTGCAAAGGGCAGGTGATGTCTCATCAAGTTGTGTGTGTGATTCGCGACTCAAAAGACGTAACTAAAGACATGAAATGTTACATTCCAGGTAGTCTCAAGGCAAAATGAATGTCCTAATTTGGAGTAATTATTCATCAAGTTTATTAATTTCGAACTCGACGCAGCTTACCGGCCAATTCGTTATACAATCTCTAGAGATTGGAGACATTGCCTCTCCCCCCCTCCCTCCTCGTTCGACTTCCATATATATATCGACCACACCCCCTCGTCTCGGCGGAATCCTCCACTAGTCGCTCACTCCTCGTCCTCGTCCTCCCCCCCGATCGGTACGCCGTCCAATATGTTCGCGCATCCCGCGTACGCGGCGCAATTCCACCTCTCGTCGTCCGCGCACGAGCGGTCGACGTCGTCGTCGAAGCAGCAGGCCCTATCCCGACACAACGCGCGACAGTCGGACATGTCGGAATCTAGGTTCTCCTCCGAGCAGGCCACGACGACGCGCTCCGCGATCTCGAGGAGCTTTTGTTCCCCCCCCCCCTCGGCGCCCATGTACGCCCTCGACAGGCCGGAGGAGTCGTCGTCGTAGTCGGTCGACGTCGACGACGGCGCGGGTGGGTTGGGTCCAACGACGGCGTACCCGATGGCGACGCTCGCCGCCGCGATGATCGCCACGAGGGACGAGAGTATTAGCGCCTGTCCCAACGAAACGCCACCGGGGGCGTTCGGGCCGGTCCCCTTCATCGACCTCCCGTCGTTGCCGTCGTTGGAGGACGACGGGTCGAGTTTGCCGGGGCCGGACGACGACGACTTGGACCTAGACGACCGTCCGACTCCCCCGATGACGCTCCCGATCCCGACGCTGTGACCGATGATACCGCCGTCGTCGTCGGAATCGTCGCCGCTGCTATCGTCGACGAGGTCGTTGATGTCGACTATGCGCGACATGGCGCGAGGATCGTACCTGGACGACGGGGGGGGATTTTCTTCGTTGTAGGATGTTGTTTTAGTTAGGGGGAGAGGGGATGATGATGATGATGATGATGATAGTCGGACGGGGGGAGGAGGGCGACGTGAGTCTGAGCGGGAGCATGGAAGGCTGGGGAGGAAACGATGAAACACATCGCGAGTGGGTCCAACTACGTAGTCAATCGGATGGGTCCACCTCGCCGCAAATTCATCATCCGGACTCACCATCGGATGAGCCGCCGCCGGTGCTCCCCTTACTCTGGAATGGGCCAAAGTTTGAGCTTGAACGGTTACCCCAGTCGAAGACGGAATCGTCTTCCGAATTGCGCCTATTAGTGGACATTTGATTATATAAAATTTAGTATTATCGCTCCTTCCCTCGCACCCTCCACGGGATGAAACATCATCGCTCAGTCTTAGGGTCACCGAGCGTGTGTTCACGGTTCATAGCAAAAGAGTCTCGGTCCCCGGAAAAAGAGAGTCATTGCGACAAGGCTGGTTCCCGAAACTTAAATTGGGTCACGAATGGCAAGAAATTGACCATCAAACATCAAGAGGGGGATCGTTTTTATGATGTGGGAGGGGTACTACCATACTACCATACCGACCGTCCCATCTTCTCGTGTGAAGATTGGTGGAAGAGAAGGATACAAAACTCAACAATCAATCAGGAAGAACATTGAGGATGACAATGACGACAACGGCGATGTCAACAGTGACAAGGACGACAGCATCGGCAATGGCGGCGACGACAAAAACAAATGTGGCCATAGGGGGGGGGAATCGCAAGCGCAATCAATGATGGTGATGAGATGGTGATGATGAAGACGGTGGGTAGAGAATGACAATGATGACGATAAGGGTGGCGAATTAAAAATGAAGAGGAGGGAGAAGGGGGGGGGGGCTGATGATGACAACACAGACAAAGCAAATGCTGACGAAGATGCTCGCCGGCAGAGGGAGGGGGGTATTGCGGCAATTACGCACAGCGGTGGCAATTTCTACGCCTGATGATGGGCCCTTCAGGCAAGAGCAGGTCGGTCATTAGTGCCCTAAAGTAGGAGATGAGTTTTTTTAATAGATGAGGCTTAGCCCCATCATTATGATATATTATTAATGATTATTGAACCTCCAAATCATCTTGGCATTGTAGTATCTCATCATTTTGGCACCATTTTGGCGGCCGTCATGGTGAGTATGCATGAATTATCAGTTTTTCTTGACGGGAACCTTCAAAAACATACTGGTGCCTATGTAGGAATTGAAGCATTTGGAGTTTTTGCAATTGAGGACGATCAGCTGCAAACAGGAAATTCATGCAGAGGTGGTCTTGCGCCCAAGAATCGCATTCAAAATCCTGATAGGACGTGACTGCCAGTACCTATGTGCACCATATTGCACTTGGAAGGAAGGTTGTAACCCCATTTTACTAAAGTTAAGGACATTATGTCCAAACTTTGTGATTAGCCTGGTAAGTCTCTCGGAGTGTTTGAATTGCCTCACAAAATATTGATTTGCAGGATCGGGAGGGAGAGAAGGGGCTATTACAAGGAGGACAAAGGATGAGGACGATGAGATGGGTGGTGGGAAAGAGTGATAATTTAAGATCCCAATAAATATTTGAATACATATTATTTGCTCCCACCTAAACATCCAACTTACTCATATTGTGCATCTCCTTTTGACACGTGCCCATTTTCCACCACCCTTTGTTGATTGTTGTGTAATAAAACTCCTTTCTTCTTCCTTGCCATTGCATCATCCCTTGTTCTCATTGTCTTCCATTGTGTCATCATCATGTGCAACCCCCCTTTGTCACATTCTGTTCCCCCCTTCTATCTATCTCCTCATGATCTTGATTGTCGGGTCTCTCCCTCTCCCCCACAGACACCAGCGCACCAGCGCCAAGACTAGTAACATCATCCTGCCACCAACGCACCCAACTCTGCACTAACCACTGATGCGTCACTACCAATGCCCAATGATTGCCACTGATTCCCCTTTAATGTGTGCGAGCCAAGCAATGTATGCAAAACAAATGCTTTACGCTGTTCCCCCAGCAAGTGCCTCTTCCCTGAAAAAATCACCCGGTGCACCACCTCATCTTCCCCACAACTCTTGCAACAGCTTAGTCCATGATCATCCAGCATATGCTCTCATTATTGATGCTCCTCTGAAGAACAAATCTAGGATGTCAATAAAATTATTTGTATGGACATGATGGGTGAGAACACCCCTATACAATTTTTAAATTAATTACTTAAAAGGATGCACTCTCCTGTTTGAGTTCATACCTATTCCCACATATGTAGGATATAAAAAATGGAAACAGATTCCTATGTATATCCATATTTAAATCAATTTTCAGTTTTATTTTTGGGATGGGTGTGAAGTATAACTGTTTCTCACAATTTTCATGTGAGAAACAATTATGCCTTGCACCCACCAAACTGCTTTGGATGGTGCGACTGCTCTACACCTAACAGATTTATTGTAATTATTTATTTTTACTAAGTCTGAACTACTTACTACTATACTACTTGCCCACATGCAAATATGATACCTACCTTCCCCAAAACAATGTGACCATCATGGTGCCCCCCCCCCTTGGCCAAAACCATTCCAAATTTGATGAATTCAAGGGCGGCATTGGCAACTAAGTATTGTTCAATAGCTTAAGTTAGTGTGCATTGTTTCAGTGCAGTGGCACAGAAAAAGCATGAGAATCACCTTTTAAAAAACTTACCTTTAGTCAGCACTGCTGCTGCTGCCACTGCCCCCATTGGCATCACTGCAACCACCATCACCACGAACGGTTTGGTTATGTCACTGAAGATGGATTGGAGAGAGAGAGAGAGGGACAAAGATGAATGCATGTGCACATAGGAAAAAAGCAGTTGGTGAGACTCCACTCCAACTGCAATTTTTCAAAGTCCAATTCTTGGGAGGTGTCAACCTTAATTTTTTTGCCCATAACACTAAAAGTACATTTTCTGGGCTTTGAGAAGTTTCCCGCAGAGAAGCTCTAAAAATATAAAGAAAACGTAAAAACATAAAAGATATGCTAAAAAACATATCTTGTGATCTGACCTACAAAGAGATGTATTGGTAACATATCAGAAAAGCATATCACAAAGTTCCATATGGTTATTTTTTTAGACAAACTAGTACCCAGCCCCCCAGCACATGCAACCCTAGCTATTGGGGCATCTGTGAGCAACCCTAACTATCAGTGTAGCCATGTGCAACTCTATCAGAATGCAGACAGTTGCACCATCTGAATTGGTTTGGATGGATATTTCTTGAAGTCATGTTTGTGGGAACTTGAGGTGGTCCAGTGATGTTGAAATCAGCATCGGGGGGTTAAATGAGATGTCAAAAGGTAGTGTGGTGGTGTCTGAGTTAAGGTGGAAGTTTGGTTTGATGGTTAAGGGTGTGTTAGGTAGCGTTATTACTGCCGTTGATAGAGGGTCAATAGCAATAGCAATGCCTGTAAAGATAATGTAATGTGCTCATTTTTTGCTGTTGTATACACAGGCAAACATATGATCACCATAGATGTCTTTTGTGTTGTGACCACATGCACATTGCAGTTTGGTTGGGTAAATTGGTAGGCATTACTTCTGGCATGTAGAGAGGAGGAGAGTCAGTGGTGAAAAGCAGTTTGATGCATTTGACATTCCAATAGAAGGATATGATGTGTGGGTAGAGAGGATGCTTGGGAGGATGTAGAAGTGATCATATTTGTAATTGGAAATATGGTTATGGAGTTCGGCACTAATAATCATCACTGCATGTTTTTTAATCAGCCTTATGCACTGTTGTGTGAGAGAGTGGCTAAGAAGTAGTCAAGTAGATCGGTATGTGGGATGGCGGGTGGAGAGGCCCTCATTGTAATGTCTGGGAGGATGTAGTAGAATCTAGCAAGGATGTTTGATTTGGGATTTGTAAGTCAGGAGTATAGATCAGAGAGTGTTTTTGGTAGTAGGACATTTTGTATTTGTTTGTTGAGGTAGATGCCAGGAGTGGTGGCATGTGGTAGGGAGGTTGTGAGGGTGAGGGCAAAATCTGGTAAGGCCTGAGTTCATGGGTTTATGATTCCCAGTCCACCTGATTTGATATAAAGATGTGATATGAAGAGGGCATGCTATGGGAGATCTGTTATGTAAAGGAGAGTCAAGAGGAATCTGGTGATGAGATGATTTGTGGCTGATGTGAGAGGTCTGTTCCAGTTGGTCCATGTGTTTGGCACGTTGGTTGGGTTGTAGTGATGGAAGACATCTGAGCCAAGGCACTGAGGGAGTTTCTGGATGAGACACTCTGTGAACAGTCAAAGTTTTGTTTGTGGGTTGGTGATTGCTTGTGAGAGAAGTGTGAGTGATGTTTGGCCTTATGTGAGTTGAGAGAAATTCAAGGTTGTGTAGTGGGACACCTTATAAAGAATGAATTTAAAATTTTCCATAAAATATACATTGCCATGTTGAGATGATCAAGGACTATCAAGCAACCTATGGCAATTGGACTTACCTTCAAATTTGAAGCCCCTTGTGTTTTTGGTGTGGGAGTGGTGGTTGGTTTTGAGAGTCCGCCGTTGGTCCCAGAGGATTGTCCAAATAACAATCCAACATACATAGGGTTGGTATAAAATAGACTCTGATTATATTCTTTCAAAATCATTCCTACATAAATGGGCTTTTTTATTAAAACAAGATTGTGTCTTCCTAGTTGACATTGTGAAAGGCCAATTTTTTTAGACTTTTATGTACTATGTTCATCTGAATACAGTACATGAAAAATGAAAAAGGAAGAAAATTGAATGTTGAACTCAACATTTTCATTTTTTCCTATGCATTGCAATTCGTAGCATGTTGGATTCTTCCTTTGGGACATAGACAGTTGTTGCAAAATTAGAAAAATCAAAGTATAAAGGAGAAACTGACAATTTAATTCCGTTCGAAGGCTCATAGGCCCAATTCAGGGGAAAGACATCATCAACCTAAAAATATGAATATATCATGTTAGAATATTAGCCTATTCTTAAACCCCATAAAATATGGTACCATTGTCCTTCCCTTTAATC
>JALLPB010001579.1:0-11002 GCA_036939975.1 Cyclostephanos tholiformis | reverse complement strand
CCTACGTACAGATTTCTCGCAAATCGTATTGCTGCGTGCACGTTTTGCTGCGTGTACTACGGTAGGCTAGTAGCTACTATATAATATTATAATAGGTATAGTACTTAACATCATACAGGATTCCCGCAGCTCCATCGTACCCCAGCAATCGTTCCATATTATTATCGTCCTCTCTTTGGTCAGCGCCAAGAATAAATCACTTCGTCGACTATGTCTTCCGGCGGTAGCGGCGATGAAAATGCGTCCAAAACGGCAACGCCCGCTGGCGGCGGTGGCGGTGGTTGGGGGGGCTTCGCTATTCTTGGCGCGTCCCTAAAGGAGATGGGGACGCAGATTGCGCAACAGGCCCAATTACATGACCAACGGGTACAAACAATCGGTAGCGAACATGGACAGCAGCAGCAGCCGCCGCTGGACTCTACCAAGCCCGGCGAGGGCTTACTTTGTCGACTCGGAGGAGGGCTGACCAAATCGAATCATGGTGGCGAGGTGCTGCCAGACCCGACGGTGCCATCCAGCCCCGCGGGCGACATCAAATCATCGTCCGCTGTCAAAACGCCACTCGCCACCCGAAACCCCGACGACGTGTCCAAGGAGGAACTGCTCGAAATACTCAAGAAGATGAATTCGCGCGTCAAGGCAGTATCGCAGAGTCGCGTCCAACTTGCCGAAAAGATAAAGTCCGTCGAGGAGGATAAAGCTCGATTATTGGCTCTTATCAGGAACGAAATTCTGGACGAGAGCGTGATCGCCGAAGCGACTGAAAAGATGACCAAGCTGCAACAACAGCAGGGGCTTGGTGAGGGTGAAGAGGGGAAGGAAACTGTCCCAGATGAAATTCTGGTACTGCATACCGCGTGGAGGGCCGCCGATGAACGCAACCAATTGGCATTACAGCACATTCAAAACGAATACAAGGTGATTGCAATGCAGACACAGGCCGAGGTAGAAAAGGTTCGCGCGACCGTCATCGCTGAAAAGGATGCAGAAATTAGGCGGATGAAGGCAGATATGAAGGAAGCATTGAAAAATGTCGAGAGGGATGGTGGCTTTATGGCCAACGGCGACTTCGTTGAAATCGCCGTAGAGAAAGCTGAAAAGAATGATGAACAGTTGCTGCAGAGAGAAGAAGAGATTTTAGCTTTGAAAGATGAGATTCAATCTCTTAAAGCTGTTGCGGCTGCAGCAGCAGCTGTGACTACTGCGAATTGTAGTGCCAGTAATGAAGGAGTAGAACTTCAACAAAAGAATGAGGAGATTGCGAATCTGAAGAAAGAAAATCACGGTCTCAAAGTCAAGTTCAAGGAACATATTGATAAAATCAATGCATTCAAACAAAAGGTGGCGATAGAGTTGAGAAATGCTAAGGAAGAGGTGGCGGCAAGTGCAAATGCAGCAGAGGAAGCCAAAACGGCACTGGAAGAAGCTCTAAAAAACAAATTGAACTATGAATCGGTTGAAATATTGGCAGAGAAGGAAAGGCGAATCCAAGAGTTGGAGAACTCCTTGCTACATGAAGTGGAAAAAGTCAAGCAGGAGCTCATTCAAAAGCACGAGTGTGAAGTAAAAGAAGCACTGGAAAATGAGGCGATAATGGCAAACGATAAGTCAGCGCTAGACTTAAAAGAAATGCAACTCAATGCCGACTTACAATTGGAAGAAGCGATCGAAAGGGTCCGTGCCGAAACTACCGCACTTATGGAAAAACGCATCTCTGACGCAGTCCTCTCTGCTAAGACGGAAGCTGTCAATTTGGCGTCAGCCGAGCTCACATCATCGTTCGAACAGCAATATCAAAATGCAATGTCAGCCATGGAGCAAAAACACTCAGCTGATATGGAGGATCAACGACTCCGATTGGCACAGGAACATTTGGTGGTATTGGAGGAAGTTAAGTCGAAGTCTCAAATTGCTTTTGAAAAGATGCGATCCGAGGAGACGGCAAGGTGGGAGTCTGAACTCGAAAGGGTGCGTGACGAAGTTCATGAGGAGGTTGAATCGCTAATGAAGGAAGCGATGCAAGAGAGACTATCCCAAGCCAAAGAAGAATTAGTTACTGCCCACTCAGCGGAAATTGAGGAGCTTCGCAAGACACTAACGAAAGAGCTAATCGCCGAGGCGGAACGCGCGCATGCCACCCAAATAGTAGAACTATGTAATGATTTGGCAGCGAAACATGAAGCTCAATTAGAACGGGTCAGATCAGACCTGATGGTTATGTCCGAATCCTCCCAATCAGAAAAAATAGAACAATTAATGGCGTCGCATGAAGAGGAGAAGGCACTCATACGGTCTGAAATGGAGGCGTTATTGTCCCAGGCCGTGGAGCAAAAAACGGAGGAGCTTTCGGCATTGCATTCACGAGAACTAGAGATATTAAGACATGAGCTTAAATCCTCCGCGTCAGAAGAGATACATCGACTTTCAGCTGTAGCAGATGAGCAGCGTGAGGCCGATGCCCGAAGAATCATTATAGAACTGAATGAAATACATGCGGCAGAGTTAAAGAAACTCCAAGAAGTTATAGAAGAGACGAGACGAACAAGTGTTGACCAAGAAGTTGTGAAGCAAATAACCTCATTACACGCTGAGGAGTTAGCTAATGCGCGCTCGGAAAGCGAGGTATCAGCAACTCAAGCAATGGAGAAAAAGTTGAACGAGATGGCAGAGATTCATTCTTCAGAATTGAATAAATTACGCGAGGAACTTGAACTCTTATCCTCGGAAAAGATGCAACGCATTCAAGCTGCTGCAGAGGAGCAGCGCTTGGAAGACGTAAAGCGAACCACAGTCGAGTTGAACATTTTACACAGAGAAGAGTTAGAAGTGATCAGATCAGAATTTTTGAATACGGCCAATAATTCACAGAGCGAACAGCTTGATCAGCTCACGGCCCGTCACAATGAGGAGCTGGCACGTGTACGGACTGAATTGGAATCGCTAACGGTTCAAGCTGTGGAGCGAAGAACGGAGGAGCTTTCGTCAATGCACGCACAGGAGTTACAGAAGTTAAGTCACAAGCTTCAGTCTTCAGCAGCAGAAGAGATGCAGCGTCTTCTGGCTGCAGCTGAGGAGCAGCACATTGTGGATATTCAGCGAATAACGAATGGTCTAAATGAATCACACCGACTGGAGTTGGAAAAGACCAGGTCAGATGTCCTGAATATGACCAATAGTTCTCATAGAGAACAGCTCGATCAGCTTACAGCCCTTCACAACGAGGAGCTGGCGCGTGTACGTTCTGAATTACAGGCGTCAATATTGCAAGCCGAGAATAACACTGAACAACTATCAGCTTCTCATGCTGCGGAGATGAACAACCTCAGAGAGCACCTCCTTTCGTCTTCTTCCGAAGAAATTCAACGCCAACTAGCCGCAGCGAACATGCAACATGTAGCAGAATGTCGACGCATCACCGACGAACTGGAGGCTTCTCATGCAGCTGACTTGGATAAAGTTAAATCTGAAATGCTGGTAATGGCGAATTGTTCACACAGCGAGCAATTACAACAGCTGACAGCCAGCCACAAGGAGGAGATATTAAGAGTTCGTGACGAATTCGAGTCATCTCTTTCTCAAGAAGTGGAGCAGAATACACGTGAGCTGTCATTATTGCATTCACATCAATTAGAGAATTTGCGAAACAGGCTTCTGTCCTCGTCTTCCGAAGAGATTAAGCGCATCCAAGCCAAGGCTGAAGAAGATCGACTAACTTCAATCGGACTTGTTACCAACGAACTAAACAATTCTTATGAAGAAGAGATGAAACGGTTGGTGCGGACACACGAGGAAGCGATGAATCGTATGCGGGATGAGATGGAAGCGTCTGCGTGTAAAGCATGTGAGGAGAAAACACTGCTGCTATCACAGACGCATGCTACTCATATTGACAATTTAATGGCTGAATCTGAACGGCAATGCGAGGCAAGGGTTCAGCGCATTACCGAAGAGCTCAACGAAAAGTACTTTTTGCAAATAGAAAAAGTTAAGTCAGATATGTTTGCAATGGCCAACTCTTCCCAGTCTGAACAGCTCGAGCAATTAGTAACAGCACACAGGGAGGAGCTTGAAAGAGTGCAAGCTGAGGCCCAGCAACAGCACGAAAAAGAAATGGAACGCCAGAGATCTTCGCTGATCGCGGCGGCACAAACGAAACATACTGAAAAAATGGAGGAAAAATTGAAAGAGATAAATGCGGTGCACGAGTCAGAAATCAAAAGCCTAAATGACGAGATTGCCAACCTCTTGGCGCTGCAGACCAGTTTACAGGGAGAAAACGAGAAAATGAGGGCAATTGTTGCATCTGAGAGGTCGTCTTTAGAAGAGGCGTTGCAAACATCAAAGAATGGCAGTGCAGCAATTGTTCGTGCGCTGGAGGACAAGATTGCAGAGATGACGGCTTCTCACGAGGAACAACTCCACCTAATTCAGAAAGATATTGATAGTAAACGCCGAGTTTCTGATGAAAATTTGTTAAAAGATATCGAGGAGAAAAACAAAGAATTAGAGAAAGTCCAAGAAGAATTGAAGGTTGCCGAAAAGAAATCAGCACAAGCTATTCAGTTGGCGAACAAAATCAAGAAAGCTGCCGTAGACAAAATGGCGACCATAAACGAGGAACATTCAAAGACTCTGGCGGAAGCCGAAAAGGCTAATGAAAAAGCCCTTTCATCACTCATGTCCGAGACAGAGTCTCTACGAAAGAGGTTAGAGAGATCAATGAAGGATAAAGAAGTGTTGGAATCTAGTCTTGTACACGCCAAAACAATGCACGAAGAAGAGTTGAAGACTGCGGTTTCCATAGGTCTAGATGATAAGATGAAGCAGCTTTCTGAAGAGCATGCAGCTACAATATTGCAATTGACGAAAGATCATGAGGAGAAAATTGCCAAGGTAGAAGAAGAACACAGATCACTAGTAGAAAGAATCCAGGCCGAGTGTAAATCAAAGTTAGACGAGCATGCCCAAGAGAATGCCACAAACAAAGCTAAGCTGCAAAAGATGATGGCAAAGCACGCCGATGACCTAAAGACCCACTATGAAGGGAGATTGAAAACCATGAAAGAGGAGGACGAATCTCGCTTGAGGGGGCTGACAGAGGAGTTGGCCAAGTTGAAAAAAACCAACGAGAGTCTAACGAAAGAAGTTGAAACTCACCGGTCTGATGGAGAATCGTTGCGTAATGCATTACGGGATAGCAACACAAGGGAGAATACGTTATTGCATCAAGTAGAAGCTCTCAAAAAAGAAATTGAGGACTTGTCAAATTCTGTGAACAAGACTGCGAATCAAATGCTTGAACAGCAATCAAAGCTGGAGCAACAACTGAAACAGGTATCGGCCGAAAAGAATGCAATATCTAACAAGAACGAAGAGCTTTCAGGCAAACTAAATGCACTTTCTAGTAACCTTACCATGTTGGCCGAAGACAAGAAGGATACGGAAGAAGCTCTTGAGCGATCATCCAAGATGCTGTCTAGATACAAGAATGCGGAGACTGAATTGAACGGTCTCCGTCAAGAGAACAATGCTTTGAAGCTCGAGCAAACAAAAACTAAGAGTGCACTTGCAAAGCTTAAACAAGAGCAAGATACAAATCAACTCAAGCATGGCCAGAGAACCGCATTAGTCGGCATGCTTGAAGAGCAAGTTGCCGATTTAAACGACTCACTTAGTGAGGCCAAAGCAAAGTTGGAAGCAGCATCGTATGACTTAAGTCAAAAAGGAGAGGAGATTGAGTCACTTAGACAAGAGCTCGAGACAGCAAAGGGTGCTCTAAAAGAAGCAGAAAGCAACGCTGCAGAATCAGTCGCTGCCGCACGACAAAATACTGACAATGATTCCGTCCAGAAGGCCAGCATGATCAAAACTCTCAAGGCCCAGATTGACTCTCTTCAAAATCAAATGAAAAAAAAGAGCGCTGCTGCTCAGAAAATGATAAAAGAGAGGGAGGCAGAATGTGCTGAGTTACGTAAGATAAACAGTTCTTTGCAAAAAGAAGTCGACAGAGGTTCCTTGAGCGATAGGCGTATTTTCGAGCTCGCGGCACATCAAAGCAACAGAGATACAGCCGCAGTCGCAGAGATCGCAATTCGGGACACAATGATCGAACAATTATCACGTAAGCTCGAGGAAGGCGATGGTGATCTCGCTAGCGCCGAGATCACTGTGGTGAGGGCAGAAGATCAGGTAGAACAGCTCGCCCGTGTCCATCGACGAGAAGGGGTAAACATGGACTATCTGAAGAGCATTGTTGTGCAGTACCTTGCAAAACCTCCTGGCTCTAGCGAGCGAACAGCTCTCTTGCCGGTTCTTGCGACATTGCTACAATTCGATCCCAATGACTACAAAGCCATTGAAGAAGGAAAAGATAAAGTTACATGGTGGGGCGAAATCATCCCCACTTACATTTCATCACCCTTGGAAGCACCATCTTCACGGATGCCATCCTCAATACCAGCCCATCAGGTTGTTCCCTTGCTTTCGACTTCTGCTGAGGTTACCGTCTCCAGGATAACTCCGTCTGAACACAGGAAGAATACATCTCTCCAATTCTAGACAACGAACAATTTTAGCGATATACTACATCGGTGTCGATTCAATATACAAATTTATTATTCGCACGTTCAATACTAGAGTAGTACCTAATTCTTTTCCTCTATTTGCTACCTAGCTACAATTGTTGTAGCCAGTCTAGAATAGCATCAGCCCCGTTCTTCCAGTTGTCACCTAGCATGACATCATGCGGGGAATCCACATACTGGGGCCCATTCAAGCCAAAAAATCGTGCAGTCTCTCTCGATCCCTGACACGGAGAAAATTCACATATTTAGATGAGAAAAGAATTGAAAACCATTTCGAAGGACCAAACAAATCAACGTACCTCTTCATCGACAATGTAATCGTTACTGGCAGCAATAACCAGTGAGGATGGTATTTTATCAGCAAATGGAGCCTTGCCTGATTGCTTGTCTACCTTTGCCGAAGGAAGTTGTCTTGACAAATCCTTCAAGTCAATAATAGCTGCCGTGTCTCGTTCAAAATAACTCTGATACCGTTCGACGTCTTCATCTGTAACTCCATTGGCATCCTCTGAGCCACCAAAGAATAAATCACGACATATTGTCTTGTCGGTAATAGCCTTTTTCAAGACAAACCCAGCAATAATCGTCCAACTTACACGAAGGGAACGCCGGAGGAAACGCATTGTCATCTTCCCATTACCACTGGGAGGTACACTGCATAGAAGTGACACCCCAGCAAGATTAACACCGTGGGTTTCGATATGTGTGTCCTTGTTATCTTCCGTGTAATACTGCTCTAGCCACTTCATTATTGTCAGTCCACCAAAGGAATGCCCGATAAGAACTATCCGTGGCTTCTCGCCCAGCTCAAACCCTAAGGAATTGGAGTCATTGTTGGACAATCCCCGAAGGAACGCGTCGAGATCACGCACATGGATTCCAATGCGAACGGTTTTAGCTCCAACTTCGACTGTAGGTGTGCCCCCCGTTCCTTGCAAGCTCAATGCTACGCAGGGATATCCCATCGATGCAAAATGAGGCATCCATTTTTCCTGCCAACACCAACTCGCATGGAATGAGCCGTGTAAGAAGGCCAAAATAGGCTTCTCATACGCCAGTTTCTTCCGATTGTTTGTGTGTTCGCCAAACATCCGAAAGAGGTCTTGAGCGCTAGATTTAGGTTGAGGAAAGCAGGAAGTCACCTCCGCTCTCGTTCCGCTGCCTAATAAAACTTGACGCGTCGTAACCAGCAGTGGAGCGGACGTCGACGAGACGACAACTGCAGCCCTGATCTCAGCAGCCGATGGCGGAAATGGTACCTCGAATGCATCACCACTGCGGAGAAAATGAGCGAGTAGGATTATCAACCAGGCGTTGAGCATCGTATGTCGCGTCGTCTCTTTGTTTGTGACTTCGATGAAAAGAAAAAAAATGAGTATAGTACTACTACAGTGCCCAGTACAATTGTCCCGAGGCAAACATCTAGATTTTTGCTTTTGTACTATTCCTATTGAAGGCCTATACAAGAAGTTAGGCCGCCTCTTCTTCCTCGTAACTTTTTGTAGGGGTCTAGACTGTAGGAATAGTAGAAAAGAAAAAATCTAGATTTTTGCCACGGGACAACTGTACTGGGCACTGTAGTATAGGAGCACCCATCATGCGAAGCTTGTGTCCTAGTCCCCTCAGCCTTTCAATGCCGTGTTTCATTGCGACAAATTCGGCACCAATGACAGAGGTTTCAATTGTGGCTTGTTGTTGGAGGTCCAATCAATCAGGGCCATATTGAGAAAGATCAAGATGCCAGTGCAAGAGCGTCTAGTGAGCTTGTCGCCGGCATGGTCACTGTCACATATCATCCTGATTTCAACCTCTTTGCCATGGGGCGGAGGCATATCGTCAGGGATGGCTTCATGGATATCAGCATAGAATTCAATCCAGTCATGTCTTGGGCAGCGGGATTCATCAATGATAGGATAGGTCAAGTCAAAAATTAAGCGCAAATTGTGTTTGAGGCAAGGATAGCCCATCACATGCAGCGTGGTTGTAATATGTCCCTCACATGGCAAAGCCAGGTGGGAAGAAAGGAGGGAAACTTTGGTGGCAATATCAACACGACCAAGTTCAACCATCCACTGCATGACGCCAATAAGGTGCTGATAAAATGATGAACATTCAGCATCAAGTGGGTCACTGCAGTCTGCAGTCAAGTTCGGTCAGTAACCCTGTGGGAATGGGTTGTCATCTAGCTTCTCAGAGAGATGCTTGGCACAATTGACAACTGCCTGTTGGACGTATTTGGACTGGCTCATGCCCCAAGTCTTAACGCCATTGTCAAGGGTGGTCAGTTTCAGTTTTGCACCTAAGTAGATGACAGGGTCACCCACAGAAGATGGCTTGAATTTCATGATTTGTCAATCTGTTCAAGGATGGACAGGGCATTATGGTGAATGCACAGGATGTCATCAACATAACAGAGAATGTAAGAATAATAACAGAAGTTATCGTCAGGTCTGGTTTTGGCTTTATACCAGAGATCAGGGTTGGCTTTGCACAATGTATAACCCAACTGTCGCATGAATGATGCAAGGTGGGCAAAAAAGAAAGCACCGGCACTGTTTAAACCATAGAGTGCACAGAAGATGATGGCGGTCTTGCCACAGCCATTGCCAAATTCAAGGCTGAGGATTGTCCATATCTTCTTGGCAACCGGAGCCATGATATAAGCATTAAGCACGTCGCCTGCTTAACTTCAAGGTCATTTAGAGCAGCAAGCATAAGGGCAATATGCACGGTCTTGTGAGAAACAACACTCACATAAGTAATGGTAGCCGGGGCTTTGGTCAGATGGCCTCCCGCAACAAGACGTGCCTTATGGCAAAAGTCTTCCATTTTAATGTCAAAGATCATATGGCATGGTATTTTCTGGTAACCCACAGGGGCAGACTGCCCATCAAGGAGTATTTGGAAAGCAACGCAGACTTCTTGCATTTCCTTGGCAATGGCATCCTGCCAAAAAGTATTGCCGGTCTTACGGTCAAGGTCAATTGCCTCACGGACAGTCCGTGGGACTTCTATGCCAAATTTGCTTAAGGTAGCAAGGATGTCTCTTCTTCACAAGAGATACAATCTGATTGCGTTTCTTAAGGACATGCGGAACCCACCAATTAAAGGCTGGCTCATGGTCAATGCTGCGGAGCTTGGCAAATTCAGCAGTTTCAACAGGTTGCAAACTCTTTAAGTCAGAAAGATTCTCCCATGATGTGGAACCATTTTTCCATCAGCAGCATAACTGCCATCCGATGGTGGACTTTTTCATATATGTCCGGCCATCTGCACATACTGTTGTCTGTCCCTCACGTGTAATTGCCTTATGGTTATGGCAATAGTCAATAATTTTGTCTAAGAGGACGTATTGGTTGCCATTGGGATCGCATTGTGCATACATTGACTTGACGATCAAGTTTGCAGTGAGTTCAGTGACATCATCATCATGAAATTCGACAATATATTCCCTCATGTCAAGGATGGGATAGTCGTTGGCGCATCCAATAGGATTGCCATTATTGTCTCATTTATGTTTGGTCACTCGTCCCCTGGACATTGTGCCACCTTTGAGCAACATGATCTCAGTGGAGATGTAATCATCACCCGCCTCAGGGGTTGGCATAATCTCGATGGTACTTCATCGGGGTCACCTATGATGCCATCATCATCATAGTATGCCAGGTCAGGGGTCAGGTCCTTGGGGTCAGAGAAGTCACTGATGGAACAATTAGGTCCCAAGCAATTAGTGATGGACTGGTCAAATGAGTTGCGGAGTTGAGTGTGAACTGGGTCAGCAATCTCCTCGTCTGTCAGGTGGCGCAGTGTTGAGCATGCAACAAAATGCCCATTTGCCTTAAGTATGTTGGCGGTCAGTGCAGAACCAACAACGTCAAGTGCTGGTCCGAGGTAGCGGCCAAGGGTCAGTGCCTCGTCAGGAAAAGTGGGGGTGTTATCACAAAACATCGCCAATCATACCAAGCAAATTCTGCTATGTGGCTGATGTTGGCTGTGCCACCAGTCATGATAGTCTCAGGGACCTGTCCATTGGTCATATAAATGTCATTGCTCGTACATGAGCAGATTAAAGCCTGGAGAACTAGGCAATGGTCCCATAGGGCTTTGAGGGAACCAGATGAGAGTATCTGGCGGCTCACACCCCGTTTGAGCTCTCGAATGCAACCCTCGGCAGCTTGCTGCCAGGGCAAATAGGGCTCGGTCATGCAGAGGTGACAATCGGCCTCACGCAACTTGCATCTAAAATCATTGGAGTGCTGTTCTTTGGAGTTGTCACAGACCATGACTGGTGGGACGCCATCATGGTGGAACAGGAGGGATAGGGCTTCATGTGCCTCCCCTTTATGACTAAGAGGGTGGGCTTGAGCCCATCCAAAGGATGTAGCAAATACCTGTGCTGCTTTGTTGCCCTGTTTAGA
>JALLPB010001575.1:0-10054 GCA_036939975.1 Cyclostephanos tholiformis | reverse complement strand
AAGGAATTACTGGGGAATGAGGAGGAAGGGAAGGGAATTCCTTTCTTGGGGTCTCCGAAAAAAGGGAACCAAAAAAGGGAACGCGCAACCTAGTAGTACGTGTAAACCAATTATTGGAGTCTTCATTTTTTTATCGTGTATGGTTACACTATGCGACTGAACCTATCATGGAGTCTCGTACCCTAAAAAAGTAGAAGAGTGAGAAAAAACTCCTATGGGACAGATACGGTCTGACCATTGACCGTACGATATGTATCCACTATGTATCCACTTTTGTGTTCGGACAATACACGTAAAGTTTTTAGCTGCCACGGAGCCACAACAACATCATCCCTCGAGGCCAATAATTTTTTATTAGTGAGTTGAACACCAAACGTATGGCGACGGCATCACGACAATCCTCCGTCGCGGGCCGACGTCGCTCGTTGACTTTCGCGGCATCATTCTTCCTATCGACGCGGCATCATTCGTCCTCGCTTTCTCCCATCGTGTCATCGCCAACGACCACGGCGAGGCGGCCACGCGCGTCCGTCGAATCGTCGTCGATTAGTCCATGTCGTGGGTCGGGAGGAGGAGGAGGAGGAGGAGGAGCGGCGGTCACGGTAGCGGCGCGCGTCGGCATGTCGGTTTACGCGGGAACGACGACGACGACGTTCCGATCATCGTCATCGCCTACACGCGACGATGATGCGTCGTCATCGCACGATGTCCACGATAATAAGTTGGATCCGCTGTTGACGTCATTCCTATTGCGTTCGGTCCGCGACAACGACGGCGTCATGCGATATTCGTCGTCGTCGTCGCCTTCGAAATTCACATTCGCGGATGCCACGATCGCCATGGAAGGACTTCGAGTTTGGGAGCATTCGCTTCGGAGGTCGCGCCTGCCCGTAATCGACGACTTCTCGCGTTCGAGTGCGTGGCCGAACGAGCCCCTCTTCTCGAGGGTGCGGACGGCATTTTCGAACATGGGCATGTCGAGGCTGATTCGTCATCATCCGACGATATTGACGTCGATATTGCTATCGGTGGCGAGGATCGCGATCGAGTACATCAATATGGAACGGGAGGGGAAGCTCGTTATCGATGCCACCACCGTCACCACCTCGGAGGACGACGACGATGATGCCACGATGACCACGACTACCACGACTACCACGACTACGAAGACCGAGGAACGAACCGAGGAGATGGGAGATGATGGTTCCATCGACATCGAACGACGCGAGCCGTACACCGTCGATGAGCTGATGATATTGGCAAATTCATTAGCGCGCGATTTCGAGGGGGAATGGCGCGACGTGGCGGGCGGCGTCGCGCAGTTGGATAAAATTTTCGGTCATGATCACGGACTGATAAACCACCGAGTAAGGATATATTATCGATGAGACCTCTCGCTCCTCACTTCGCATGCCCCCCTCATCCCCCCCTCCCCCGTTGTTGTTTGTTGTTTGTTGTTTGTTGTTTGTTGTTTGTTGTTTGTTGTTTGTTGTTGTTGTTGTTGTTGTCATTTTGTTTTGTTTTGCTCTGTTTTGTCGTTCTTGTTGTTGTTGTTTTTTTTCATTTTCGCTCGAATCTGAACATTCCTATTTATAAATATACCAAAAAAAAATTGTCAACGAAAAACGCAAGGGAAAGCAGAATGGATTTTGGCATCACAGCGGATGGAAGGTAATGCCCAAGTTGCAACGCAGGATCGCTTCGATGCCCGAACTTCGCAATCTACTAACGAGGCTCGGAAATCGTCCGTCCTCACGGGGCATTGAAACACGCAAATTCAAATCGAGGGAAAGGTCGTATAATACGAACGATGTCGCGGGAGTTGAGATGGATCCGATGGACCCGACGTCGGTCACCGGCCTGACGCTCTCGGGAAGTTTGACGTACATGCTCCCGAGCGAGGCGATATTGTTATGTTCGTCGATTCGTTCACTCAGGTGGCTATTCCTGGCCAAGTTTGCCGAATCGAAACTCCCGTGAGATTTATGCGAGGGTGCATTTCGACGATTTTTTTTTCTCATTTCGTTCAATTATTTCGTTTGTTGTGCCTTTTGCGCTCAACCCATATAATATATGACACGCACGCTATCTAACTTATAGGAGTTACGAGCTTTCGGGATGGGCAGACGTTCCTACATTGCCCCCACGACGTCCAAGACGAAGCACGCTACTCCCATCCACGGCTGGAGGACCGCTAATCATATGCCTGGACACCTCGCACAGCATGTCCGGCTCGCGCGAACAAATCTCCAAGGCAGTCGTGCTTGCCTCGGTGACGGCGGCGCATAAACAGGGACGGGATTGCAGGATCGTATCTTTCTCGTCGGCGAGCAATTCCGTCGAATGCGATAATATTACCTGCGATGCCTACGGTGTCGGTAGATTGCTCGGATTCTTGTCGTACTCCTTTGGTGGCGGCACCGATGTTACCGGTGCACTGAGGCACGCCATGGACGTCCTCGAGAATGACTTGACATCGTCCGATATACTACTCGTTTCCGATGGAGAGCTTCCGAACCCTCCCGTTTCAGATTCAATCCTCGCCAAACTGGAACAGCTTAAGCGACAAACTGGGATGGAGATTCATGGTCTTCTGATCGGGAAGAAAGAGAGCGAAAGCCTTAACATACTGTGCAGTGAGGTACACGACTTCCTTGGAAATCACGACGGCATCATCAGCGTGACATCATCATTTACAAAATCAAGGCATAGATCGACGTCGGCACTCTCATTCCTATCATCAAAGTGGATTATTCATCCCATAAGATCTCCTTCCTATCTTATGAGGACAACAAGACCTTACTCAGGGAAGTCACTCAGTGCTATGGGTCGATCGGATTACGAGACTGCCGGCCAAAAGTACTCACACATGAAGCTAAAAAAACGAGACGTCCGGCCCAAAACAAAGCGCAGACGGTTCGATGACGACGACGGCGATGATGACTGGGACCTAAGACAAGACGAGTCGCTACATTTGAAACGCAGAGGATACATTAACTCAAACGAGGGGATTCGCCTTCAGGAAATTAGTGCGGATAAATCGGAGTTTGTTCAACGGGTGGAGAAGGCTCTAAAGTTTATTCATGATACTGCGTTAAAAGAAGTAGAGCGTGGCAGATTAGCCGCATCAGATTCAGAGTTTGTGTGGAGCAAGAGTGAAGTGATTTCTGACACTATTAAGTACGTTGAAAGAGGCTTGGTTGAAAGAGACTTGGAGGCACGGCTAGTTGTGTTGGGAATGATTTCAAAGGAGCACGTTCTTTTCGTTGGGCCGCCAGGAACATCTAGTGAGTACGTGCAATAAGAGTCACTCGCAACAGCCCTTGTTCTGTAATCACGAACGGATTTCTTCGCGTGCATAGAATCGGAGATAGGGCGACGATTATCACTTCTGTGTGGAGGGCCCTTCTTTCAAAGACTATTCACTCGCTTCACGACGCCAGAAGAAATATTTGGCCCGCTATCGTTGCGTGCTCTCGAGAATGATCAGTACATTCGATGCATAGAGGGCTTCCTACCAACGGCCACAGTCGGTATGTGAACTCTGAACTCTTCTCATTTATTAGTTCTTGCTGAAGATCATGGGCTGAATCCATTTGACTCCGATTCCTAATGTTGCGGAACACCCAAGCATTCTTGGATGAGATCTTCAAGGCCAACTCAGCAATCCTCAACAGTCTCCTCACTATTTTGAATGAGAGAAAATTTGATAATGGTCCTGGATTACGCGTCTCATGTCCTTTGAAGTGTGTGATAGGAGCCTCGAATGAGTTGCCTGATTCGCAGGAGCTCGATGCCCTCTTGGACCGGTTTCTGTTGAGATCATATGTCACATCGGGTAAGGAGCTTGCGTTGTTGTAAAAAGTAGATACTACTGCAAACAGTACCGTGAAGTATCTCACATTCTGCGAACAGTTTCTGATGACGGGTTGATGAAACTTCTCTCTGCCAAATCACCCGCTAATGTACCTGACGTCGATTTATCTATTTCTGAAACATTGGAGGAAGTCATTGCTGAGATTTCTATCGCACAAAATGAAGTGATAGTTGATCAGGGTATATGTATTTTGATTCGAGACTTGAAAATTTTTTTGCGTGATGAGCTTGATGTTCATGTCAGTGATCGCCGCTTAGTCAAGGCTTCCAATCTCCTTAAGGTGAGCGCCGCATCACATGGGCGTGAAAGAGTCGACTTCATTGATTGCCTACTCCTTCAGCATGTTTTATGGCAATATCCAGAGCACCGCGATCCTATCAGAGACTGGCTGTTCGATAAGCTGACACCAGGCACTGCGGATGATCTTGTCGAGCAGACGCAATTCCTTTTACAAGGACTTGGCACAGAATCATTAGAGTTGGTTAAAAGGACAAATGGAGATACTACAGGTGATGGAGGAGCAAGAACCTCGGATTTAGTTGCGATTGACTCTATCCTTAAAGAGTTGGATGAAATTTTGAAGCTTCTGCAGCAGAACAAATATGAACTCGAGCGCCATAAAAAGCTACTGGACGGTCTGTCAAATCATTTGTGGATAAGCCAGGACGAAGCACATGCCGCCAAGCAACATCTTTCACCTTTAGCTGAGGAAGCATCTGTTATTGTCAATCAAGCTCTTGTCGATACAATATCGTTGAAGCTGACTTTGTCATCTACCTTTTGCGATGACATAAGATCTTCTACAATTCAGGCGCTGATAAATCAAAATATCGACGAGACTATTTTCACAGATGAAGAGTTACAATTGAGTTTGAAAGAAGCAAAGCGAAAATATCAAGGAGATCTCTTACGCAAGTGGAAATCTGCCAAGAAAGATTTTTCGGAAAATAGCTAGAATATACTTACCTGGAGGTCAGGTATTTATTACTATTACCTCCAAATTTGGTTCTTTTATTCTATACACCCATCTGCTTATTTCACTTCTAAACTAACACACTGGAGTTGAGGGAATATGACATGGCTTATGCTTTTCACAAGACTTGTTTCATTNTAGCTAACCCTTAGCTAACCCTTAGCTAACCCTTAGCTAACCCTTAGTTAGTAGTAGTGTTTCAATTGTTATTAAGGCCGTAGTAATTCTCATGTCACACCATTGAGCTACTAAGACCCTCGGTCCGAAATTACTGTTAATTCGACCATGACCGCTGCCTGCAAGAATAGTCCTCCTAGAAAGTGATTTGTCATACTCCGTCGCGTCGGATCACTAGGGATACACCCTCCGAGCAAGCGGATACGCTTTATGCCGGCAGTGAGAGTTTTTATGGCCCTCAAAACGGTCAATTCATAAGAGAGTAAAAAAGAGGTTGGAAGAAGAATGACGCGACATTGTTTGCGCTCGGTCTCTCTCCGCTTGATACAAGATCTTTTGATAAGCGGATTATTTATATTTGTATTCGGGACAATTGTTACGTATTCTCGTTTGATGAAGTTTGAATCTGATTTCAATGCTGCTAGATCATCTAAATCTGGTGGTGATATGCCACTGCGTATTCCAGGGAGGAGCCAAGGATCGGGAAGAGGTCGTGTTAAATGTGATGAGGACATATCTCGTTTGGTTTCTTATTGGAACGATCCACGCAGTGATGTCGATCGTGCGTTTCGATCTCCCTTCTTAGGATCACCATCTGTGTTGAAAAAAAGTCCCAAGAGAAGACGATATTTGTCGTTTGAGCCGGACCGGGTAAGTAGATTCTGTAGCTGTATTCTTAAGGAAATGTCTAATGATATGATATGTACTTACTTAAACAATCAAGGAAATCTATGACAGGGTGGATGGAATAATATACGGATGGAGTTTGAAATCATGGTAGTTCTCGCAGCCGCCACAGGCCGGATATTGGTTATGCCTCCGGATAATCCGATGTACCTCTTGCATAGAGATAAGGAGAATCTTTTTCGAGGGCTACAGCAATTCTTCAACGCATTTGACGACGTTATTGATACAATCTCAATGGGAGACTTCTTCCACAAGGAGATACAAGAGAAGAAATCCTACCCGCTTCCAACTGACGAGTTGAATCGCACTATATTGACAAATTCTGTGCAAAATTGTACTTGGACCAGGAAATCAAAAACCTCGTGTCTATTATTAAATGACTATTTGTCGCAAGTAGCAGACTTCGTTCCAGCTTGGCACGGTGAGCATCATTGCCTGATTATGGACGATGAAAACTGGCTCAAAGATGGGATTAAAGGAGGTGTTTTGACCGAGGCAGAACATCAACAGATAAAAAAATTCTGCGCAACGAGAACGCCCGTATACTACAATAAGGAAATGCATGATGCACCACTTATTCATTTTCGTTCACATTCCAAAGACGCCAGGCTGTTATTGCATTTCTATACGTTTATCCACTTTACCAAGTCGAAGATAGGAAATTACTACAAGAGACTTATCAGGGACCGCGTTCGGTATTCAGATGAAATTATGTGTGCAGCCGGGAAAATAGTGAAAGCGCTAACTGAGGAGTCTTTCGAAAACAGTATCGGAAATGATGCTGTTGGATACTTCTCTATGCACATTAGGCGCGGTAAGTGACAATTCCATCTCATGTCACATGCATCCATCGTACATCATTTGTTTTTTTTGACAACGTTTTTTGACTCTGATCACGTCAGGAGACTTCCAGTGGCCCAAAATGAGACTGTCTGCAGATCAATGGCACAACAATACTCGAACATGGCTTGAACCAGATGCTGGACGTTTGCTCTATATTGCCACGGATGAAACGAACCGAACATTTTTTGGTCCTTTGATGGAGCATTACAAGGTTCGCTTTTTAGATGATTATTACGAACTGGCTGGTTTATCCAATCTGGATCCAAATTTTGTAGGAATGATTGAACAAGTTGTGGCAAGCCGAGCAAGGGTTTTTGTTGGCACATACTTCAGTAGCTTCTCAGCGTACACTGGTAGAATGAGGGGATACCATGGCTTGTCTGGAAAGCAAATGTTCTACAGCCATCCTCGGTATTGGAATGAAACACATAGTTGGGGTAGGGAGTGATTGATTTCTTACTTTCGATATTATTTCTCTCTGAATCTTACCTGAGTCTATCATTTGCCTCACAGTATATCCTCACGCTTCGTATGCATCAAGAGAGTACCCCATCGGATGGGTTGGTATAGATAGAGATGACGAGCCAAGTGAAAAAGACTTCTATTAAGCCAACCTTTATCTACACGAAAATTAAATTGAAGGCAATGATTAATGTCGACTTTTGGAAAGCTATAGCGCAGAGATCTAATCAATCGAGCAAATCGTCCAAGTCTCCGTCGTCTCCCCAAGTATCTGCATCAACGTCTCCATCCAATGTATCGGCGAGGAGGGATGACAATTGAGCGCTCTTGTGTGCATTCGCCTTGGATTGGGTGCGACTTGAATCTTGCCATGCAACAGATTTTGGTGCAGACTTGGATGGTCTGCTAGCAGCCGTTGATCGATAAGAAGTAGATAGGCCCATTTCTGCAAAAATGTCGTCGGCGCTCTCGTTTTTTGGCCTTGGCCTTTGTTTTGTTTTCGTCATGGGGTTTGGTCCAATGCTCGTAATCACTGGCCCGCCAGTGCCTGCCATTCGGTCAAGCAAATCGGCTATGCTATCATCTCCTGTCGAATAAGACTGTGTTTCGAAAGATGTTCTTGTAAATTTTAGTTTTGACGATGGCCGTAGTGATTTGTCTTTGGTCGTAGATGGGCTATATTTAGAGCCATTCATATTTGATGGGTAAATTGGCTCATGGACGGATGCAGTCGTTCCCGTCACGTCATCGCTGCGATGACTAGTATCTGATATGCTCATCGCAATCGCCAAGGCTAAACCATCGTCTTCCTTTGCTTCATCACCTCTCATCGCTGAGAGTTCCAACTTAGTGCCGATTTCTTCATCTTCCCATCCCCATTCTTCGTCTGCTGCTGTGGACAGGGCAATGGTCTCGGAAACCCTTCCGAAGCCTGACAACGTGTCATCTCCAATCTCGGTATCATTTCCGTTTTCCCTTCCTCCAATAGACTTGTTTGTTGCCCAAGAAACCATTCTGATCACGACATCAATAACTTCATCCTTAATGGCACTTGATACACCGAGTGAAGGGTTTACACGCACACGGTCATTCACACGCTTCCTGAAAACCAAAAGAGATGTTAAACCTATGGCTAGTAGAATAACGTTGAATGTCGATCGGATCGTCTCAAAAAGAGATTCATCATCCTCATCGCCCCAATCTTGAATCGAAGGCTGTTCGGGTTTGTCCTGACCAGGCAATATTGTTTCATTGGGGTTGCCTCCTGGTGCGATATTTTTAGGCGGAACGGAGAGGTCATTTCCGCCATTCCCAACAATGGAAGGCTGTACAATGGAAGGCTGTTCGGATTGGTCCTGACTAGGCAATGTTGTTTCATTGGGGATGCCTCCTTGTGTAATATTTTCAGTGGGGGCGGAGAGGTCGCTTCCACCATTCCCAACATTTGAATCGGATAATTTATCAGGGACAACATCGCCATTGCCATTTTCAGCCTCTGTGTTATTCCCGACGGTTTCCTCAGTCGTTTTTCCACCTTCAGTATACTGATTGCGATGATATGTGGTTGGTTGAGAGTGAAGCTTCGAGAGTGCGAGGCTATTCTCTTTGCTATCAAAATCTATGGCACTTGGCACTCCCGTATCATCATGTTGCGTAGACCCACCTATGATATCCAGCGCTTCATCGCTAACAGATATTTCTACAGCTGTGTTAACATTGTCATCGTTGTCGCCGTTGTCGTCGTTAAGAGGACCTTTCTTTGAAGTTGTGTCCCCTTTCCGTGAGTCCCCAGCCTCGACCTCATTTTCTGAGATGATGGTTTGGACACTTTCTGACACGCTTTCAAGAGCATCATCATCGTCATCATCATCATGTCTTCCCTCCACTGAGACATTCCCGGAAGTGGGGCTGGCCATCTCTCCGAGCGTAATTTCGGTATCAATTATCACATCATTATTCGCAGCCGATTTACTCTTTTTTGTGGTATCATCATCAATGGGCAATTCAGTGGTTGCTTTTTCCTCATTTTCCATAGAAACCTCTTCAAAACTCTTTCCCTTAGTGCGACCAGTGTGATTGACCTTCAGTATAGTATTGGTAGGTTCATCGCTATCAGCAACACTAGCTGACTTGATGCCAGATTTATCATCGTCACTTGATTGCCCAACGGAGGATGCGATTGTGTCCTCCCCCCCCACCGAGACATCATGTTCCCCTTTCTTATTTTCTGCATCATCGACAACTGCAGTCACTGCGACTGAATCGTCGTCGTCGTCATCGCCCTCCCAGGGTGTGCCCTTGACGTTTTCCGGTCCTATTTCTAATTGTTCCCCTTTCTTATTTTCTGCATCATCGACTGCAGCAGTTGCTGCGACTGAATCGTCGTCGTCGTCATCGCCCTCCCAGGGTGTGTCCTTGGCGTTTTCCGGTCCTATTTCTATTGATATTTGCTCGATTCCTTCATCGCCAAGAATTCTGTCATAAATGTCAGTCACAGTGATGTGAGCGATCTCAGAGACACCACCCAAGTTATTGATAACGTCCCCCGAGACTGAGGAAGAGGAACGACTTCGAAATAACGCAACCGACGAGCAAAATACCACCAAGTGACACCATCTCCTCGATGAATCTATCGGAAGGGCCGCGTGTTCTCGTTGAATGCGACGCCGCCTCGGCGGGGGGGGAGGGGGGGGCATAATGGTGTGTTGATTAGTTCCGAGTCAATGGCCATTTCCGTTTGGTCTCTACCTAGGTAGCTACCTACCATAGATCTCTCTAAAAAAAAAGTCATCGTGACTCGATTGTGGTGATGGCAAGACAAACATGGAGAAACCATCACAAAATAGACATGTCAATTCATGGACCTCACCAATAAAGCCATGATTGTAATATCATCACTAGAATTTGATTCCTATGTCATCACCAAAATCCAAAAAAAGTCGATCCAAAGTAGAACTTTAGATGTTCCTGGAACCCCTATGATGTCCGACAGTCTCGGTTCTCAGATACATGTCGTCTGGTGAGGTGTTAAAATT
>JALLPB010001573.1:0-12302 GCA_036939975.1 Cyclostephanos tholiformis | reverse complement strand
AATGGACAACACGAACTTGTCCATTGGTGCAAGTTTCACTAGGTGAAACTTGCACCAAGATAGTACTAGCTACATATGTAGCTAGTGACTGAACCTCATTGGCAAGGCTGGTGTGCGCCACAGCAAGCAGCATGCAACAACCAACCAGACAACAATGCCACTATCCTCCCCCGGACCATGGCCAATGACCCCCCCCTAATAAAGTCCTGGAGAAAATCCAACAAAAAAATACTGCAAGAACTCATCGACGAGGGCAAGGTTGACATTGCTTGTGCCTATGACACCCGATACATTGATTGGGTGTGACATAAATACTTCCGTGAACGAGACGTCAAAAATTTTCATTGCAACTTCCAAACTTATGCTAGATTGCATGAGCTGGAAGATGAAGTGAGTTGCTACTGTCAAAAACAAGGTAAGAAATTGCTTCATTATTTTTATCATTAAATTGTTGCTAACCCCCAACCCCCGCCATTTCCCCGTTGCAAAATTGCAGAGAACAAAGGGGACGAGGTTGACAATGATGAGGTCGACAATGACGAGGTTGAAGATGACGATGCCAACGACGAGAATGACGTCAACATGATGAAGGCAGGGACCACCAAGAAGAAGGTGCCCTCCAAGAAGAAGGGGGGGGGCGAAGACGACGGGGGAGGAGGAGCCAATCAACGTGGACTCTCCCCCCATGAGGAAGAAGCAGTGCATCATGCCGACGCACTTCTCCGTCGACCCACCGCGGGGCCACCATCAACCCCTACGTCCAGGGGACGAAGAACAAGATCGACGTTGTCCTCCACGAGGGTGGGGTGCCCCCAAAGGATGCACAGCCTCAAGTCAACCTTCTTCCCAGGGGGAGAATGCTCAGCGTCCTCTGGAAGACCCCCAAGAAGCTCTACAGCGAGCTACAAGCAGCGGTCCAAGGGATCACACGTAACTCCTCCCGCTACACAGGATACAGCGACACCATGCAAGTCATGGTGAATGCTGGAGTGCGCGCAATTGATGGATACCATCGAGGGGCCCCACAGCTCATTCATCTCGACGTTGAGTGCACGGGCAACCCCAAGATCAAGGTCTTCCAAGTCCCCACGAAACAGAAGGTGAGTTTTGCGGGGACGAACCATATGCAGTTCAACTGCATGTACGTTGTCACCTTGAAGGTGGCAAGCGATCGCCATGGCCTCACGGCTCAGCCCACAAATGCAGGCATTGCTGACTTTGGCTTTCTAGAGAGCCAAAGCAGCGTGGAGGCAAACCGCAGAGGCAGTGGAGGAGGGGGCGGCGGAGGTGGGGGCGGAGGAGGAGGAAAGAATGGATGCAAAGGAGGAAGAGGGAGGGGATATTTGGTCGATGAAAGCAATTATAGCGACTCTTCAGATGATTCTGAGGAGTATTAGCAAATTTTCATATTGGTAGTTCATAATTTACACGACATTAGTAACATACTATTCACTGTGTAACAAAATGGTGTAACATAATTATTTAGCCTTGTGGCTCAGCCAACTTTAGAGGGCTTCCCCCTCATTTCCCTCAACCTCAAAGCAAACTCTCCCAGGCTTGCATGCTCAATAGGTGCTAGTGCATGTTTTACTTTTTATCAAGCCTAAGTACTACTGGTACTTGCAGGACTTGGTAAATGCAGACACAGTGCATTGACAATGTGCCATGCATTTAAATAGCTAATAAGAAGTAATAAAAATTAGATACTTTAGCAATCATATGTGGACTGCCCATGGGATGTTGCCAGAACTGGGGGGGGGGTACCATAGAGGCCATAGAACAGTGGCTGCCACTATGGTTGGGGTGTATTTTTTTCTTAACTTTGCTTAGATCCTAGATAATTGGTCATACGTTTAATTTCTACAGTACCTACTATGTATGTATTATTCTTATGTAGTAGTCCACAAAAATCAACCTTGACAATGACCAAAAATAGCCATAGTACGATTGTGCACCACAACATTTGCCATGATAACCGTGCACACTTATGTTGAACACTTGACCACTAGATCTAGAGCCCATGGCCAACAGGATTGTCAGGGCATCTTATGAGCGCCATGACATAATTCCTAAATATGGGTGAGATGGACCAATGGAATTCTATTTCAATGACAGAATTCCATAAATAGGGCAGACCAACTGCTCTAGAGGCAGAAAAAAAGGCTTATCTAAAAATCCCGAACAAGCTGATAGGGGCTGCAGTAGTTGACATTTTCAGAAATGGACATTTTAAGAAACCCTCAGAATGAGGTCCTTTCCTGGTATGTTTTGATGTACGACAGTGCGTAGGATTTTCCCAGCCAACTGTCATACTTTTTCTGTTTGTAGGAACTGGTACAAAGCTCAAATTGACTCTTTGTCAAACAAAAATTAAACTGAAATAGGAAGTTTGATACACCGTTGGAAAGAGGAGACCAAGATCTTTCCAACAAGTATTTTTTGCATCATGAAACTGATGTAACATGGTGAATGGTGAAATGGCCCTTTATGTGTCAAATTTCATGCATATTTCTTAAAAGGAAAAACAGTCCCCATACCCTCATTTAAGTTTCGGCGCCATTCAGTCACCCCGAATTTTGGCAAGTTTTTTTATTACCTCGGTTTGTCCGTTTACTGTACTTTGTTTACCTCATTCCTGTGTTTGGACGATTTTTTTGTCTCTCTGGCCTTGCTATATTTCCTTCTGCCCCACGCACAGCTGTAAGCTTTCTACTTACCTCGTAGGTTGGATGTAGCTGTTAGTTCACCTCGCCACACTAGTGTCTCTCTCCCACTCTGAAGTGAGGTAAACAAAAACTATTTTAGAGGCAATGGCGAGGTAAACAAAAAGTACATTTTCACAGAGTGAGGTAAAACAAAGTAGTATTTCCATGCGAGGTGTGGTGGCACTAGTCAAGGTAAACAAAAAATAAAAATACGATAGCTCGAGTTCAGAACAAACAATTTCCTTGTGAGGTAAAGTAAAAATTAGCCAAAATTTGGGGTGACTGAACGGCGCCGAAACTTAAATGAGGGTATGGGGACAAACGTCCCATATTTTTTTTAGGGTTACTACATATGGTTGATCCGTTTCTCCACGTGTAGGTCTGACTCCTTCAAGTCTATGTGATTGGTACTACACATCACAACGAGATACACACGTTATTATATGGATCATGGTGATGAACCCTTAAATTGACGCCATCATCACCGGCCTACCTAGTCTGATTATCTCCACCCCGACGGCACGATTATAGCAATTTGGATCATGAATATATTACGGACACTTCTCATCCTCGCGAGCACGATATGGGCATCCCTTGCCTCGGAGTACGCCGACGACGGGAATTGGGACGGGGGGGGGGGGTACGGGTCGTACGACGACAGCATGGGGGATTACTTCGATAAGGCGGGGGGGGGAGGCGCGATAGCGGCGGCGGGGGGGAACCACCTCATGAAGATCGCATCCGGCGCCTCCCTGGGATGGTTCCTCGGCGCCAAGATCCACTCGCGACGGGCCGCGAACAAGCTAAAGAAGAAACACTCCAAAGAACGCGCGGCGTTCGTCCAACTCTACCGGGAGCAGGTGGGGGCGTTGCAGGAATTCAACAAGGAGAGCTCCCGCATCATACGCGCGATGGAATCCTCCATCATCGCGCGGAACAACGGCGTACCCGCCGAGATCGACACCGTACCGTTCTTCATGGCCGATACCGATGGTAGCAAGAAGATCAGCAAGGCGGAGTTCGACAGGTACGTTAGGGAATACCTCGTGAATTACCCCGGCTTGCGTCCGGAGGACATCCCTCGATGGGAGAGCTTCGATCACGATCACAGCGGTAGCATCACCTTCGACGAGTATAATCAGCAAATGATGAAGGAGATTCGAAAGGCGCAATACAGGGCGGCCAAGACTTAGTGGCCCGGGGACGAAATTTTGGGTGGGGGTTGAAATATATCAATGCTTTGGGTGTGAGTTACTTTTCTACTCTCCACCCTTCGACAATACCCAACTGTCACACCTGGAGTATGATGTTTGCTGGAGGGGAAAGGATCAGATGAGAACTGATGAACTGGTACGATACTTTTTGATCTTTTGCCATGTTTGAGTTAAATAAAAAAATATAATCCATCAATCTGGGCTGGGAAATAAGATGCAGGATCTAATTGATGTGCCTCGTAGAAAATGAGATCACATTACGCCACCACAGTCACATTTGAATCTGTGTCATCTTGTCTTATCTAGTTGAAAAAATCTACAAATTGAATGAACATGATCGTTAAAAGACAGAATAAGATAAGTACTCGAATGCGACAGGTGCATTTCTGTGATGTGGATAAAATAATGCTTGGAGCAGCTTTATATGTTTAAGTGGGGCGATCGAATATCTTACATCAGCCATTAGGTTCAGACGGAGATTCTATTACATGTTTTTTAACTCCTCACACCCACCTTCATTGGTGCTCCATATCAATGCAATCGATACCAGAGAGCAACCCACATCGCTCCCACAGACTAAATTTCTTAGTCTATTTCAAAGAGGTGGTGAACACCAATAGCAAATCCGGTTGACATTCAAGAAAAAATCGAAAAATTACTTCTTTTCTGTCCGTTTGACCTAATCAATTCACAATTGCCCATCGTTTGCCCCGATAAAGAGGCCATCGGAACTTATAAACTACACTTCGCATGCGATTGACCGACGAGTTTTCCGCAATTGCCACAAGAATGTTCGGTGTCTTTACACTAAACCACGTCCCAATAGTAGAAATTTCGTAGTACATCAATGAGTATTATAAGGGAACCTCGTCAACATGGATGAATATCATCGAAATCGACCAAATCACTCACATTGGGAAGAACGAATGGAAGCCAAATGAGAGGAAAAAACAAAAATAACAACGCAAAAGCGCTGCCGAAAGAGCACGCGCCGAAGGAGCCCTTCGTCTTTGTCATGCCGGTTTGATTGCAGTGTCCACATTTGATCATTATTGGTTTAACCCCCAAATCCGACCTTATGATCCCACGCTCGCAAGGTGTCGCCTTCGCTGCTGGGGCAGAGGCGGATGCGGCCGAGGCCGTAACCACCGGGGTATTTCCTTCTTCGGCTGGTTCGGAAGACATGGGAAATATTTTGTATGGTAATGCTGTTGTGATCTAATAGTCGGCAATTTATCATTTTTTTTGTTCGTTCGATATATTATTATTATGGTACCTTTCTCAGACTGAGCCGGCCTGGCCTCGCTAAAAAACCTGGAAATATGGGGGGCAATCGACTCAACGGCCCTCATTCCCCCCCCTTCTTTTAGACGTGCTCGCGTCCTTTCTTCGCAATCTCCATTCCAAGCTCGGAACAGAGATGACATAAAATAATATTTTTATTATTTACACGACTCTCGTTGCCGCTAAAGCCGAACCATCATCCAACATCAACCATGGATCCGGCACCATCTGCACCTCCTTATGACGATGTCATCCCAGCAGTTACGGCCACACCCGTTGACGCCTCGACATCGCCTCTCGCCAAGGTCGTTACGACCACCATCTATAACGACGGGCGGCAAGTAACGGTCGCAAATTTTCAACAGCCAGGGTCGTCTACTGCCACCGCCGCGGGCACAGCGCCCGGCACCACCCCGGCAGTCGCGGCGAGCAATTGCGTGCCCGGGGTTCTGAGGAGGGATTTGGGTGACCGACCTGCAATGATCACATGTGGACACTGCAATCATACCTGCAAGACAAGGACGATCAGTACCTTCGGAGCATGCACATTTATCAGTTCCATCGTGTTGATATTTTGTTTCCTGCCTCTCTTTTGGATTCCATTTATTTGCCCCAGCGTGAGTGAATTTGTGAATTTTCGTGATTTTCATCAGACACGGCTCCCTCACACTCATTAATAAACAACGGAATTTACTGCAATAGTGTAAAGACACAGAACATCATTGTAGTAATTGCGGAAGACTCGTCGGCCAATCGTATGCCGAATGCTGCAGCTAAGATACATCCTTCTCAAGTAGAATTTTCATAAAAATGTAGTTCCCTATGAGTTTCGTCGACTTTGGTCGAAGAGACTTGTTGTTTCCTAATTTAGGATTGTGTTGTAGCGAAATGATACAATCAAATTGTGACACCATTTTATGGTTGATACTAGTAATAAAAGAAGCAGGTCCGATTTGCTGCTCAACAATTTTGTCTTTTCCCGATCTTAGCTAGAAAGAAACCGCTTCCTGGGAGTAGGCAGTCTACTGAATAATGCATCTCGTCTGGATCATGAACTACTATTGGATTGAACCTGACTGTGCCGGGTAAGGTGCCTTCTTCAATGAACGGAATTTTGTGTGACGAGTTCTCGTGTGTAGCAAAAGAAACCGGTATCAAAAATGAATCTTGGCAATTATTCAACAAAGATGAAACGACTTGCTCGTTTTGTTTAGATGACAGAGAGCACGTAGAGTAAACCATCACGCCACCTCTTTTGAGTAGCCTGAAGCCAGAATGAATGAGGCGTATTTGTAGATCTATCAGCTCATCCATATTTCCTTCGTTCCAGAAAGGGTTCCGCGATATCGGAGACGATTGCTTCTTCTCAATGTGCCTTATTGCTCCATCGGTGCTGCATTCAGCATCGACAAGGACGCGGTCAAACTGTGGCAATGCAAGTGTGCATCGACTATCATCATCATTCTTCGGGTCACGAATAGATTTCGAAATAGTTTGCGTGCTTTCATCATTCAAATTGTCTCCCACAGTTTTGGCATTAGTATTTTCGTTCTCTTCGCTTTGTTGCAACTTCAACAATCTTCGCTTTTCACGAGCCTTCGAACTTTTATTGGATCGTTTCCTCTTGCCCCTACTTTGAAATTCTTCCATTGCAGCATTACTATCAAATATCAATCCATGGTTTCCATTTGAGTTCGATTCGTTTGTACCAAATGTAGTGCCATCGGCGCAATACAAGCGAATCGATACGCAAGAAGGGGTGATGCTACTTGCGTTTGAATAGTCTGTAGCATCCACAATTACAGACGTGGACTGTGACGTTGAAGTACAGCCATCAATGTGATACTTAATGAGAATATTTTTGCATAACGAGATACGGTTCACAGAAACATCCACCCCCACCAGATGGGACGATGCCGGACATAGATCTGCCATCATGCACAATTTGATACTAGAATAGTTATCGATTGAAACGGAGATTTATCTCTTAGGCATGAGAAAGTCATCATGAGGCGACACAAGAAGACAGTTGTTTCCACTTACCCTGGAGCGCAACAGAGGTCCAACACGCGCAAAGGTTCACCGCTTAAAAGTGTTCTCTTTCCTTTTTGATCACTGGGAGTGACATGATCAGCCACATCGTAAAAGTTAAACAGCAGTGCAGCCACCGCAGCCCCACTTGTGACGTCCATGCCGTAAATTCGACCTGATTGAAACGATGCGGATCGATTAAGGCAAAATTCTCCCGGGATGGCGAAGAAGTCCAATTGAAGTTCTTTGAAATTCAGCCATGCTACGGGAAGAGGATATTCTATGGTGTGTTGGGGAAGCCGTTGCAGCTCCGACTGTGTTTATTTTAATGGTTTGGGCTAAAAATTGATGACATGGAAAATAATTGCGAGCATAGGATGTGGGACAGTTGGCTCTCACCTTCAAAAGTTCAAGAGTCTCGTCACGATCAAATCTAGGATTGAGCCGAACAAACCTGTGGCTCTGTGATGGCCTGGCATGATATGACTGTGTGGACATGATAATAGGGATATTGTATGCTGTATGCTTCATGCTCCTGACTTCCACTCCGTCTTCATTATTTTGGAGTGCATTCGAGGACGACAGCCAGACCAGCAGGGCACCAATCTCTCAATCTACCTACTACTTACTATCTAATAATACCTATTATCAAGAAAGCACCATGTCCTCATCGCCCTACCATGCAGAACTCGAGCTGGCCAAGTCTGCTGCCCTAAAGGCCGGAGAGATAATACGCAAGTATTCCGGAAATAGTGGCCGTTCGAATAACTCTGCCGTTGTCTGTGTTAAATCTGGCGTCGATTTGGTCACGGAAGCTGATACGCACGTGGAAAGGGTGGTGACGCAAATAATCAAGGCTGCGTTTCCGGAGGATGATATCGTTGGCGAGGAGGATCAGGTTGAGTTTCCGAAGGGTAGGCAAGACGATCCGTTTCCTACTGGGAGGATATGGTGTGGCAAGTATCATTCGTGGTTCTTTGCGACGATGCTTTGGTTGCCATGACGCCCCACCCATACAATAACAAAGCAAACTTTTAACGATTCCGCCTATAATTTCATTTCCATCTACCCAGTGGACCCCATCGATGGAACGACCAACTTCGTCCACAATTACCCGTTTGTTGCCATTTCAATTGGTTTCGTGAGTGGCTGCATTCCTCGCATGGGAGTAGTGTACAATCCGTTCACAGATTGTCTCTACGAGGCAGCAGAGGGAAGTGGAGTTGGAACACTTCTCAATGGTCAACCAGCAAGAATTGATAGTGACGCCACATCTGTCGAAAACTGTCTATTGGTAAACAACATTGGCCATTGTCGCCGTGACGATTTCATTGATGAATCGACGGATCGTGTGAACAAGTGGTTGCGAGCTAATTTGAGGGGATATCGCTCATCGGGATCGGCGGCTCAAAACCTAGCCCACGTAGCCTCTGGGCAGGTCTCGTGTTACTACGAACACGGATACGGTGGTCCATGGGATGTCTGCGCTGGAATCGTATTAGTGAAGGAAGCGGGAGGTGTCGTATGGGACGCCCGAGATGGGACTGACTTACAAATGCGGTTTGGGAAAGGAAGCGTGTGTGCTGGTGGGAAGAGGGTGGTAGAGGATGTGCTGCGAGTGGCAGGGAAGCCGACGACCACTTTTTCGAAAGGCTGAGTAGGTTGATGCATCCGCCGACCCTTGGATAATGAACACGTCACGTTTCAACGCCTCATTGTTTGGTAATTCAAAAGGCCACGTTCACGCGAAAGAGGAAAACTAACAGAACTCCTTGAATTAAATACTTGAGCAACCTCGCTTCATCAAAAATGTTAAATGTGACAACCCAATTAAATTGCATCAGTTGCTGCTTGAGCCTTGGTCGAGGGACTGTGTCAAGGATCCTTTACGACACAGCATAGGAAAAAAGAAGTATTTGAGGTTAGTTATTACGCATAAAAACTAGCCTAGAATTCTACGTCAAATTTGCATGCATTCAAACATCTAGCAGGTGATATCGAACATCCAAATCATACAACAGATTTGATTTTCCCTTCATTTAAATAGCTTCTGGGGCTCGATAGCTCATTCGTATCCTCTCCTTTTGCCTCTTCCTTGCAGTTCTAGAAAGTGATGGTGCAGCGCCATTTCCGGTTATCCAAAGCCAAGCCTTTTTCATCTGTGTTATGTAAGGGGACTCCTTTTCGAGAACGACTACGCCGCTCCAGTTCAGATTCTTGGTCAATGGTGAATTGATCCTCATTTCAATGGATAAGACAAGCCAAGAAATTGAAGATAGAATTGTTGCATGGGCTCCGGGGCCCATAGAACATTTGATACCGTCTTGGCACAGATCAAGTAAAAACATCGATAACGTACTAATCTGGCAAAGAAAACCGAGGTAAAGCATCCATATTGACCCTAGCCAGAGTGTCTTGTGAGTCATCGAAGAGAAGAGGTACATTCCGATGACAATTAGTGGAATTGCTCCAAATATGGATGCTACTAAACCTGCACTCCGTGGAGCAATGGGTGGATTATAACTGTATTGGCTGTCGTATCTCAGACACTGTCCATATAAAAGTGTTGACTCAGCATCTATTGGCGTGTATTTGTGAAAGCCATAGTATAAGTAAAAGTCATAATCCACCTCATCTCCTTCTGCAGTTGAAACCTCTCCAGTGATGAAGTGACATGTCACTTGAGCGTATAACGACGAGAGCAACCCCGCGATCACTCCGAAGGCGACTAGGGAGAACAAAGTGGTCAGTCCACTATTTTGAGGTTGTAGCTCAGACATACAAATTCAAAAACACTTACACATGAATGACATTCTGCCTCGTTTGAATCCCTTCCACTCGTTGAAGACTTCCGCCTCAATCATCTCATCTACTTCCTCTTTTGACGAATATTGGTGATATAAATCTTCGCTTCGACCTACCGTTGTAGTGGGTGTGCCCTCATCTTTTTGGAATGAACGGGTCTGATAGAACGCTGCGTTCAGAACGCCTCGTGGCAGAAGATCTTTCGCCAAATTAGCTGCAAGGGCAGCTTCTTCCGCCGCCTTCTTCCACATTGGCCCCGGAGAAAAATCACTTCCCAAATCATATGACGCAGCTTCTTCCGTGGTCTTCCCCGGGTCACTCTCAATATCGTAAGACGATCCACTTCCACTTTCGCTTCCACTAGAGCTATCGCCGCCAGCTTCAGAATTTCGACTTTTGCTATCACCTTCATGAAATTCATCCTCTAAAAATACATCTTTCTGTTTTTGGTTCGGAAATGGCAGAGGTGAGGGATTAAATCCGTTTATTCCTCCTTGAAATAAAATTCTATCAACTTGACCAAAGGGTGCAGCACCGTCTGATTCAGCAAGACTTTTCAAGTTAACCGCAGTGTGATCGCCTCTGGAGCCAATATATGCTAATTCCTTGTCAGTTTCGTTCCTTGCTTGGTCTATTTCACACTTGATTTGCCCTATGCCGAAATACCCTTGTGCGGCTGGTCTAGGTGACACGAGGTGAGCTTCTGCCACCGCCAATCTGTCTTCTTCAAAATCCCGAGCCTCAACGAATGCTGATCGCTCCGCGTCGGCAAATGACGATTGCTGAGCCTCATGTTCCTTTTGTCGTTTCTGGGTTCTAAAATTTTTTTCTTGCTTGATTCGCTTCTCTATATCAGCATGTTTCGCTGCAATTAATGCCAACCTTTGCTGTTTCAACTTATCAGCCATCACTTGTTTTTTTGTCAATCTTTCGTCTGCGTTTTCTTTGTGTCCATTCTCAATCAATAAAGATTCGTCCTTGATTCGAACGATCTCGTGGCAATCAACCCCAGTCTGTTTCTTTTTTTCGGACGCGTTTCCTTCCAGGAACCGCCGTTGCGCTTTGACTTCTTTCTCTGTATCTCCCTCGCCGGTCTGATCATGCGCCATTAATTTCGCAGCCAGATCAACACTTTCCTTCACTTCTTTTAAGGAAGTCACATCGAGACCTCCATAGGTATTGGCATCATTCATTGAAGAAGATGCGTATTCTAGCGCGTTTGAAAGCCTTGAAGTCTTTGCATTTGAATCCGATTTCACCATAGATAAACACAGGATTGCTTCTGATTTTGCTCTTCCAACATTCTCTTTTGGAGCCTCTGTATCAAGAGGCACACTTTGTCTAATATTCTTGCTCACTGCCTTGTCTACAGCCACATTCACTGTCCCGTTGATTAATGCGTCAATGTCGGCTCTGACTCTAGCTTTGGCCGCTTCCCTCGATATTCTCCTCCCCTCGATGGCATTACGGGCTCGAAGTAGTACGTCATCTCTAGATCTAGATGAGAACGAAGTTAAATATTGGGTAGGAGTGTCTTCATCGGCAGAATTTGCGGGCGTCGAAGAATTCGCAGGCAACGAATGTCGGTTGTTTGTTACGAGCTTTTTCGTTGACTGGGATATCATGATGATGCTTTCCTCCGATGTTTTTGATAAAAGCATATCAGAAGATATATAGCTACCATCATCTGATTCGGTCGCCATAGAATCAATATAAAGATCACTGGCAGTGCTGACAGTCACCACGTTCCTTTCCTGGTGGTCGTTTGGTGTCAGACGGGTTGTCTCACTCATTTTGTATTGCGACCTTTCACCGCTCTCGCCGTTGGTCCCTTTCTTTGATTGATAGATCGTTACCTTGGAATTCATTTGTCCTCTCTGATGAGTGCTGTTCTCTGGCTAAAAAAATATTTTACCATCGTCGAATCGTCGAAGTCCTCCTTTCTTTTCAGATCCTCGTCTGTCGCTGGAAGTCGTGGCTTTGAGAATGGCATGAAATATTAATTTCACTCATTTTCTCGATATTACAAGAATTTCGATCTTACAAACATTACAATCAGAAAGTTTGTACCAGAGTTCCACGTGAGTTCCTGGCCGACCTTCCATGGCGGAATAATATCATCATGAACGTGTGTTCGAAAGAAATAATATTAGGATATTATCCGTACAATATGGGAAAACTTATGAAAAATGCCAAAGAAATACCTACTGGTTTCCGAAGCGGATATACCAGATTAAGTAAATCTTACTTAATCTGGTAAAGC
>JALLPB010001566.1:0-19490 GCA_036939975.1 Cyclostephanos tholiformis | reverse complement strand
GTGAGTTGTGTGCACTCACTTTTTTGTTCGATGTGTGCTGGAAGAGGAGGGGTGCACCATAAAGTGCACCCAGGCCCAACCAGGGCATGTAGGAGATTGCTGGAAAGCTCTCCTCAATGTGAGAATGTCTGTGGTCTTGTACTAAGGCCTAGACATAGCAGATTGAGAGAAACAAGAAGAGGAGCCACTAAGATGTACATAGAGGGGGCTAACTATCTAAGAAAAGAGGAAATGATTCTTATGCCCCGGCATTTCTTATGCCCTGGCTTCTATGGTAGATCTACTTGACTTTTCTCGATACAATTAATTGTTAATGAGAAGATTTTTTTGGTCTACAGAGGAAGGATATCATTGTTACCCATGCGTGTATTATGCCTATTGGTTATGGGGTAGATGATCACCGGATGTACATTGTGGATTTTCAGGAGACAAGTCTGGTTGGATCTGCTCCATTTAGAGTACAATGAATAACCTCTAGGAGGCTCAATACAAATATTTCTATCAGGGCAATGAGAAAATACATGGATCAGCTGAAAAGAACTATCTCAAAGCATTGTATGATAGAAAAACTGACCATACTGCAACATTGATTTCCCAAGAAATGGGAATTTCAGAGAGAGTTAAGCAGTTAGGCTAAGTAGTGACTTAATGCTGAATGCTGAGAGGAAATGTATGCGGATCAAGTCTGGTAGAATCCTGTTCTTGCCGGAGTCAGCCCTGTGGATTCATGTGCCCAAGTATATAAATCCATCTTATGGTACCATGCAGGACATATTACGAATAGAGGAAACTTAAAGAGGATGGCACAACATTGTGGAATTGACAACTGTTTTTTTCGATTTCAGAGGAGGAAATAATGACGAGATTAAGAGTCTGCATGGAACAAAGTAATTACTTTTTGAAACATGGCCAATGGTGCCACAATGCGCATCTGAATGTTTGTCTTGCTCAAGCAAGAAATAGGGAGAAGGAAAGCAAAATCTTGGCAATCATTCAAAGGGAAAAAGACCATAGTTTCTGGTGATGGCTTAATTATACTATGGGAAAACCTCAGAGCAGTTTGGTACAATGTGTACTGGTAGAAGATGAAGGTAGATGGAGCACATAACTCAGGAATTGGTGCAAGATGCAATATTCAACAACATTCACCATAAGCGGTTCTTCCTTGCAGAGTCTGCACCAGCATTTAATGACCCCCTCAGGGGAATTTTTGAATACAACACGACAACAATCATGGCTCAATGCATACTGAATGACACATATTCATATCCAAAGGGTTTCAATCAGGCCATGTGAGAGTTATGTGAGGAATGTTCTAAAATTCGCCTAATGAACCCCAAAGCCTCAATTCCCTTAATGATCACAAAGGATGAGTGGAAAAGGCAGTGGAAAGGGAAGAGGGAATCTACAGCATCATCCGAATTGGGTCTTCATTTCAGTCATTATATTGTTGGATGCAAATCTGACCATATAGCATACTTTCACACAATTAAGGCCACTTTATTGATTAACAGGGGCATAGTGCTAGATAGATGGGCCAGTGTCTCTCAGTAATGCTGCAAAAAATCATTGGTTTCACATTCATAACAAAACTCAGGTCAATTTTATTAATGGAGGCTGACTTCAATTTGGCAAGTAAGATTATTTATGGCCAGAGGATGCTACATGCGGCAAGGATATATCAACTTATGCCAGGAGAAATTTACATTGAGAAAAACCGACTGGCGGACGATGGCTCCTTGGTGAAAGTCTTATTCTATGATATAATCAGACAAACTCAAAGGTCTGCAGGTATCAGTGCAGTGGATGCAAATAACTGCTATGATTGCATCAGGCATCCAATTGCCTCTCTCATCTTTCAGGCATTGGGTATCAAAAAGACAGCCTGTCCTTTGACCTTTAAAATCATACAGGATATGAAATTTTACCTTCGGACAGGTTTTGGAGACTCAAAAGAATTCACCAGCACCTCCGGAGAGATCACAACGCAAGGCTTTTGCCAAGGTAATGGTGCTGCACCAGCAGGCTGGACAGTGGATAATATTGCAATGATCCATGCTCACAAGCAAAAGGGATGGGATACATCTACTTAGTCCCATCACAAAGAAGTCAATTCACCTCACTGGTTCACTTTACATTGATAACATTGACCTAGGCCATTTTGATCTAAATAAGATGAAAACTATTGCCAAGGCACATAGCATTACAAATTGAGGTAACTTTCTTGTGGTGACTGGGGGAATGCTCAAGCCGGCAAAGTGTTTTTTTCCATATTATATACTTCAGATGGAAACTAGATGGCTCCTGGTGCTATGAGAATAATGAAATGCTACTGGAGCTTGGAATTGCCATACCTCTTGGAAATAACTCATTTGCTCCAATTGAACACCTTTCTTTAACTAGACCTACAAAGACACTCGGGCAAATGACTTGTCCCTTGGGCAACAATGCTGGTGCCTTGACTCAGATGAAAGAAAAAGCTTGCAGATGGGTAGATAGGGCCATGACAGGTAAATTAGCTAGGCACAACTTCTGGTTTCTTCTTGAGAAGCAGTTTTGGCCTGGGGTGGCATTCGAGATAAGCAGTATCACTGCTCCATTTGCAGAAGTGGGACAATGCATGATGCATCTCTGTATGGTTACAACTCTTTCTAGTTACGGGGACTGCCCATATGGTTATTTTCATCGGACCCTGCCCAAAACCGTACGGGGATTCCCCATATGGTTACGGGGATTCCTTTTTCCCCTCAGGCGAGTCATGGGCATGGCCTAAAATTTTGGTCAGGAAACCATTTTTTTCAGTTATGGGTACCCGTAACCATATGGGGACTGACCTATAATGAGTTTGTAACCATTTGGGAAATTAGAAAAAATCCCCATATGGTTAAATTAACCATATGGGGATCGCCGTAACCATATGAGAATCACCGTACAGTTTTGGGCAGGGTCTGACAAAAATAACCACATGGGCAGTCCCCGTACCTATAAAGAGTTTGTAACCATAAGGGGATTAACATATATACATGATACATTCCTCCCAATGCAATGGTAAACAATATATAGTCCTTTGAAAATGATATTCCACAATTATTTAGAGATCTCCCCCAGTCTTGGCCATATGATGCAAGTCTTCCCACCATGTCCATTGCTGGTGCTCATTAGAATTCCACTTAGATTTTATCAACTTATCGCATGTTGTTTTATTATCTCCCTCTCTCAAACATTTACTATCCCACTTGATTTGAACAATAACAAATGTTTTCTCCTCTTTTAATATCCTCATTACTGTTCCCTGACTTCATTGTAAAATTTCTCCATCGTCATCTCCATAGCTAAAACACTTATCAATTTTAAACAAACTCATTCTGATCTTATCGATTTCCCAGCTTGTTTGTTGCATCTCCATGAGTTGATCCCCAAAGCCACTATCCTCTCATCAATCCCTCTCCTCCTCTCTAGCCAATACCCCATCATCAAGTTGAATCAAATCAGCCAATTTAGTACCTAGCATAAAACTATTTGGCCGAGCCAGTAATTTGATAGGCGGCTGATCTGGTACTTCCTTCATACCCTGGAGAGGAATGACAACTTCACACAAATGTTTCAACAGCTCTGAAGCAGTGTATGTGTGTTTGTTTTTTGACCATGGATGATGGGCTTCTTCCCACCCAAGCATAAGATACCTGATTAATATTTGATCCTTCACGAATTCAATCTTTTCCTTCTTCAATGTTTTTCAAACTCATCCAATGCCTGACAAACAGTCTCACAACATCATGGCGAGAAATATTGTTGATATAAGTATGAAATATTAAATATTAATGAGATCCCTCTCAGTTGGCTGTAACTTCAGTGCAATTGCATTAGTGGCCTTGGCAGCATGAGCCTCTTGCTGTCTACATAACAATACAGTGAACTGCCTCCTTGATCTATTCTCATTCTTCTTTGCAATGGCCAATAAGGAATCCTGCATTTTCTCAGGCAACATGTGGAAGGCACCAGTTTGTGCAAACTGATCAGTTCTCATTCCCCTACCCATCCCTCTTGTGATAAAACATCCATGATCATGATCAAGATCCTTGCTGTATCTTGCCCGACCAATCCCTGTGGCACTGTTAATTAATATCCTTTCAGAATTACATATCACATCAGTGAAAATTGCAAAGTTGCCTTCAGATGGATCATTATTTGCCCTCATGCCCAGTGATGCCTCCTTTTCTGCAAGAGACAAGTTATTGAATGCCAGCATGCCATCATTGATGTAGTTGTGTGTAGATTTCTTTGGGTCAATTAATTTGGTAAGTAATGTTGTTGTCACCCCAACCAAAATCTTGTGGAAAAAATCAGTAGTCTGGCAGCTTTCCATTTTCTGTGGATAGAACAACTTAGCCTTGCTGCATCAATTGCAAGCACATGATTATATTCCTTGTTGGATCCTATCACATTGCCTTCTTCACTTCAAAATGATAATCGAGGTATTGTTTGAGGGGTGGAATCTCTTCGTACAGTGGGAAGAATATATTCACTATGAAATCCTGCTGGAGCAAGAGCAACCCATCACTTTGAATTTCCACAAAAGCAATGTAGTAAAGAAATAGCTCTCTCCATGGAGCGCTCTCCCCAACCATCAGTTTGTGTGTATTTCCAGCAAGCCACCTCATCAGCAATACAACTCTCAAATGCAAAATCAATGCTACCCTAAGCTGGGCAATCAACTCCATTGATCCCAAAACAATGAACAGCGAGTGCTGTAGCAAGTTGTTGCTTGCTAGAAGACATTCATTTATGAAGATCAACATGTCTGTATGTCCATCATTTACTTGCAGTGCCCCTTTGAAGGCCACATCTTGTCAATTGCCACCAAGAACCCTTATTGGTGGCAAATATCTCTTCCCCAGGTGGAAGCACTGCTTCCAACCTGCATACTCAATGCCATTTCCTTTGAAGTAGTTGACAGTAAACTATACTCCTTATCAACTTGATGGAGGAGGTCACTGATTTTGCCTGACACACATAGGTGTGAAGAGATTAAGTCAAGATCATGTTGGAGGTAGTCATTGAGCTTGCTTGACAAATAATTTTTGTTGGCTTCAAACCAAATGTTACGAAGGTTGTGAAAGCAATCACATTGGTATAGAATGAGTTCCAGGCTACTTAATCCTGCTTCCTTTACCAATTGTAGTATTTTCTCCATGTGAATATTTCCCGTCTTGTTGGAAGTGGTGCAGTTATCGTGACTCCAGAATCCACCAATCAATTTTGTCAGAGACATATCTTCACTGTTAGGAATGGCCACCAGCAATTTGTCATCATCCAGATACATAACAGAGGTCATATCCCTCCATTTTTGTAAAAGACGCCCAGAATCATTGAATGTGATGATGGCATGGCTTTGTTCATCTGCTGTACCATCTTTTGAGATGATAGAACCAGTCATGCAGATAGTACGTAGTTTGTTATAATTGTTGATGATGGATATCACCACACATTGACAATAGATATTTGGCATCTAGATTTTATCTGTGTGGAGCTATTTCCAATTTTGTGAATGACCTAATTGATATGCTGCCAATGTCTTTGTGATGGTAGACAACACCGTCCTCAGGCTCTTCTCTTGATGTGCTTTAGGCTGGGACGTTCTCTTGTGATGTCAATCTCCGAATGAAGGATTCTTGACAATGTAAAAACATTTGCCTGTATACATGTGGGTGGGGTAAAATTTGCAAGCATTTCAAGAATTAGTTTATCTACAAGTGGGAGCCACTTGTAATGGCCACCTGAGGTAGTGAGTATGATGTTGGTTAGCTTGATGTTTGTCTAATTAGAAAATAGAGAAAAAATGGAGACGCAATGTAATTACCATGAGACTCCTTGTTTTTCACTCGATGCTTTATTACTTAGCGTGGACTCTGCTTTCTAATTATTTCTTCATAGTACGCTTCAATCAATGAAATCTCTGTACAATGCTCATTACACTTGGCCTAGTACCCTTGTTCCATGCAGTCTATGATATCATCATATTCATCCATTTTACTGCATAAGTCCAAAATGACTTTTTTCATTGTTAATCTCATCTTTCAATTCATTGATTAAACTGAAACTTTTTCAGCTTATGTTTTCTGAATTGTTCAGCTGCAGCCTCTACCTTATCATTGAATTTATGCAGCTCATCCATAAAGTTTTGATGTAGGTCAGATAAAATCTTGTCATGCTTCACATACTCAGTGGCTAACAGTCATGAGTACTTCTTATCCTTTGACACTTGCAGCTTTTTGTTTGCTATGTGTGACAATATCCACTCATGGATATCTACAACTGGTGACTTAGCATTTAGTCATCAGGATGGAATTTATGGTGTTAAATTCCCTCACAGGTTTTTGGAGATCTCTCGCAGAGATCTCAATCTTTTCACTCTTTTACTAAACTGAAGCATCCTAAAACCCCAACCTTTGGATTCAATGCTTCTTTCCCTTTGCAAGATGGAACCAACCAACAATCAAATGAGTAATCAAACATCAGAATTGGAACAAGTGTATTGCTTCCTGGCAAGCATTTATCAAAACAATTGACTATCAGTGACCAGCGGGATTGCAGCAAAGGTCCTGATTTGTCTCAGACACAATTTACTTCCAACACCTCTTATACGTTTGAGGCAGTCAATGGCATGAACCATGATCATGATAAAATCAAAGTGGATAATCGAGTGACATTAGAAGACAACCGGGATGATGAAATCCAGTGTGGTAGTCATGAATAGTTCAAAACTCAACCATTGTTTCAATGTATCTGCCTGTGTTCCCTTCGCTCCATTCTTATCTCAGTTCAGGATTGACTTGTTGGGTTCATTCTCATACGGGATATGAGCCTGTTACTTCAAAGCGTGGGCTATGCCATGGTAAAAAATTAGAGCAAACAGGATGCATTGCTTCTGCTCAAACGCATGGGCTATGCCACAATAAAAATCAGAGCAAGTAGGATGCATTGCTTCCACTCAAATGTGTGGGCTGTGCCACAATAAAAAATCAAAGCAAGCAGGATGCATTGCTTCTGCTCAAACGCCATCAAAAGAATTGGTTGCAGGTTTTGACTTGCACTCAGGAAAGTCATTCTCATGAGCTGTCAACACCAAATCAAACAATGCCTTACCCTTTGGTGGCATATCAGACAAATCCTTTGACAACAAGTCTTCTTCTACATTTCAGTTGGTTGTTGCATCTGTCACTAGGCTATCAAATGAGAAGCCAGCGCAAGCCATTTTTTCAGGTCAAACAAGTCATGGTGCCTTCTGGATTTAATTGCCAGTTAATGGTCACATCAGCTTTTGAGGGAGCTCAAGATCATGACATTACTCCAGTCTCCATTTGTCATCATCATTGTGTCATCATCACATTCAATGGTCTGTGCTGATTGCCAAGTCCATTGATTCCAAAATATTCATTCACTTCTGCAATGTTTGCAGAATATTTTGTGAGGGAGAATGGGAGAAAAATATTAGCAGTGGTCTCTTTGGCCTAGTCAGCCCTGGCCACAATGAGCTCATCATTGCCTTCAGTTGCAACAACCTCATTGAGCTCATCATGGCTTTTGGCCACAGTGAACTCATTGAGCTAATCATTGCCATCAGCCACAGTGAGCTCATCAAGCTCATCATGGCCTTTGGCTGCAGTGAGCTCATTGAGCTCATCATGGCCTTTGGCCCCAGCAAGCTCATTGAGCTCATCATGGCCTTCATCAAGGTCTTTGGCTGCAACAACCTCATCAAGTTCAGCAACATTGGTCCCTCCAATTTGATTGTCAAGTATTCAATAATGGAATGTTACAGCAAAATATATCATGGCAGCTCAAACATGTGGCAGCTACAAAAATTGCCAATGCGGCAGTATCTTTTTGCTGTTTTATTGCTGCATGTGTGTTCATTCATGAGGAAGCAGTTTGCTCTTCTGTAAAAAAATATGTGGTTATGGATTGCCTCATTTGGCTACTCCTCATTCTCTACCAGGCTTCTGCAAATGACAAAATACTGCTTCATGAGGGAGTGTGAGAATATCCAGTCATGGATATCTCTAAGTGGTGACTTAGTATTTAGTCATCGTGATGGAATTTATGGTTTTAAATTCCCTAGCAGGTTTTTGGAGATCTCTTGCAGAGATCTCACTCTTTTCACTCTTTTACTAAACTAAAGCATCCTAAAAGCCCAACCTTTGGATTCAATGCTTCTTTCCCTTTGCATCACCACATTCATGTGGTTCAATGCCTTTCAAGCAGTCAGATATTCCCACACTATGTTATGCCTTCTATTGGCTTTTATCTTGTCAATGCATCCAGTTGTGTTGTGCCTCCTTGCCATTGCAATGTGTCTTGTCATCTTGTTAATGTGTCCCATCGCATCGCAACTCTTTGTCATGTTTTGTTGCTTGCATTGTGTTTCATCGTTGCATCCCATTGCACTCGTTAGTTGTCATGTTCCACCAGTGCATTGGTTTCCACCTCTCATCACATCATGTTGCTTCAACTATGTTTATGTCATCACCCTTGTTTCACTGTATTGCCACCACCATTCCCAAAGCCATAGCTATAATCTGCAAAAGCTGCCAGATTCATCTTGCAAAACGTTGCCAAACTGCTGCCATCTCCCATCGCCACCATTGAGTTTTCTTTTTTGATTGTTATGTGCTGTTTTTTATCCAAAATGTAGACCTTAAAGTGGTTCAACATTGTCAGCATTTTTGGCACTCTAAACGACATATATTTTGGCCATGCCGGCAACATGTTGGCCGGCATATCACATGTTGGCAATTTTGGGCACTTGAACCAACATTTTAAAATCCAACATTGCCAGCTAAGAAAATGACATAACATTTTCCATACCACAACAATATTTAGTACTAGGGGGTCCGGTGGAAAAATGACCAATTTTTCAAATGGGTCATATGACCAATCTGTGTACTCAAATCCACTCATCTATACCCCAATATGATATATTGAAAGTTTCGTTGAAAAAAATTGAGTGGAAGGTACCCTTTGAGTGTGTCAAAGTCGACATTTTGCGGTTTGGGCTCCAAAGGTGGGCTCACTTGTGGGATTTTGGTGGGTTCCAGTGTGGTAATCGCTCTTCAAGTCAATAAAAATGACACTTTTTCAACCTATTATTGTGTATCTGTTTGTTTGTATGTTAATACTATCCATTCTGCACATAATATTCCATTAATTATCATATTATCCTTAATCACTACTGCTTTCAGATGCCGATGATCCCGCCTCGTCCGACTCTGACTCACTGCTCTCGCTCTCGACCTCCGATTCAACTCCGAGATCAATATTTCTTTCACTCTCCTCAACGTTGGAATCTTCAACAAAGCCAACATTAATATCCAACCTCCATGCACCCTCCACATCCTTATTCCACTTACGTTGTGGTAGCTCCTGCTGAGTCTCCTCAATGGAATTCTCTTTTCCGTCAACATCGGGCATCGGATCCCATCGCACGACAACAGTGGGCTTCGTCTTCTCCGTCAATATTTTAATCACTTTCCCCTGGCACCATCGTAGTACCTTCTCTCCTGAATCTAACTGAAATGAATACAACACATCAATTCTCTTATCCATGAGCTCATCTAGCTCTGGGCAGTATAGCGGTTGCATCACAGAAAAAATACTGCCTTCACCCCTCGCCTCCCTTTGCATTCGTAGTTCCGCTGCTCTCTCTCTAAATTCCTTCTCATCAATCTTAGCAGTGTCCTCGCTTTCCAACAGTTGCTTCGTTGCTGTCCCGAGTATAGGAAGCTCTGCACGCTTTGGCATTTTTAGTGCTGGGTCAGTTGGCGGCGTTAATTTCCTTTCTTCCCTGATAATCATTTTCAAATGCATCGCAAGCTCATCCACTGATCTCCTCATGCCTTTCTGTGACCATGTAATTGCAAATTGCTTCCATTCTAAACCAATCACTCGCATTCGGATATTTTCTTTTAGAGCTTCCACCTTTGCCGACTCTGATCGTAGCCGTGCCAACATTGTCTTGACAATACTTTGTTTGCCCTTCCAACAGACGTCTGAAAAGTACATATCCCAGTAATATGATGCCTCAACGAGAGCCTCTTCTGCTTTCTCCAAACTCTTCTTCTCGATCATTTCCTCCTTCTTCCTCTTTGCTTCTCTCTGGTTGTCCAGCTCCTCCCTGTTGACAGAGACGGTCTGTGGGGCATCCTCAATTGCTGCTGTCAACAAGCATTCACGCATTCTCCACTCGAATTGGTGAAACATTCCCTTGGTCTTCCCCTCACTGTTCTGGCTTGTAAATCGACGGAAGTAGCCATTGGTCTTTGCATCACTCACGGCTGCCGCATTGCTAATGCCGATGCGGCCATACTTTTGCAACTGGTGTGTAGTTCCGCCTAAGGCACTCTCACTTCTATCATTCGTTGCCTCTCGTCCGAGCAATTCATTCCGAACATCCGACGGGCATCCCTGATATGAGAAATGCGAGCCTGAGATCGACAGATACTTCCATGTTGCCTTCTTTTCATCGTGTAGCTCGTCAAGAATTCCTTGAGCTGCAACTCGTGCTAGTTGAACAAGGCGCTCGTCAGTAGCTGCATTTGTTGGGTCGCTCGGATGAAACAGCTCCTTCCTCAATTCTGCAAACTGAAGCACCTTCGCTCCAGACTCAGATGCCACTACAACCATTTGCTTCTTCTCAAACAAGTGATCCCAGTATTGTCGGAACGGTGGTAGCATGTCGAGATATTTGCTAAACATACTCATCATAAAGACCTCGTCCAAAATCTTGGTCGGGTCATCAACGATGTCCATCATCTTCTCTCGGAGAGTATCGATCGCATCGCCGTTTGATATGGGTCCCCAACCCCACTGTCCAAGCTCGGGCGTCTTGGCCGCTAGCCAGCGCATTGGCATACAAAACGAGATGTATAGGATGGCAAACAGGCGTGACTGAGAAATTATCTCCTCCGAAGTCATGAGCACGAACAAACACCGTAACAAAATGTTGTCTTGCTTCTTTGGCAAGCGCAGGACATAACTTGCATAATCAAAACAGGCATATCGATTCATGTATATGGCGGGAGCGGCCATGAGACAAAGGTCGTGCCGTGAGCCTTGAGCGCCAACGACATGATAAAGGGGCGTGCCCGGCTTGTTCACTCTCAACCATGCAGCAAAGTGCTCGCCTTGTCCCTTGGGATAGTTAGCACAAAGGCTGAAGAATTTATCCCATGCACGTGCAATGGCAGAGTAGACACACGTCACTCGAAGTTCGGGTGGTATCTTCTCCAAGCTGTCGGTGACGATGACACGTAAGAAACTACTCACTGACTGCTCCATCCCTTTGATCCATACGTTACGGAGATGGTGCTGACAGTCTAACTCATAAACATTCCCTCCAATCTTGTGCTGAAGTAGACGTCTTGCCTTCTGTGCGGCATTGCAGGAATCGGTCATGATAATCCCGGCATGATCTCCGAGTTTTGTAATGTCAATGTCATCGGGTGATGGCACCATCTCTATTAAATCCGGACAATCACGCTGGACTATCTCGCTCAACCTTATTAATCTGTTTGTAAGAGAATTAATCTTTGCAGTGTGTTAGCCATATCAAAATAGGCAATGCAAATAAACCAAATAGACTGCCAACTAACCTTATTCACGATTCCGTCAACCTGCTTCTCCGATGTCTCGTCCTCCAAAACAATGCACGACGAGACAATGATGGAGTCGATACTATCAGGTCCATCACCCATCAAACTGATGACAACAGCCGTGAAAGGTATCTGCCTTCGTGTAGTTGAATCAAAAAATATCTCAGCCCAATTAGGACACGCTGCCAGCTTCATTGCGGTGATTGTTTCTCCGATAATTTGCACCAGCACCCAACATTGTCGAACAAAGTTAAGCGATGGTAACTTCTTCGGCTCCTCGCCATAGAGTGTTGCAAACAATGTTCCGATGCTGGATGGGATTGCAGATGGCGGCGACCCATTCACAAGTAGCTCACAACAGACCTCTGTCACCCAGAGCGGCCAGCATGCACCACCTCTCCGCCCAAATTTCTTCTCTTGTTTGAGACTCAGCTTCGAAGACTGGAAACCATCAATCATAATTTTATACTCGTCAAGTAAGATCTGCTGAGATTGTTGAATCTTAAGTAAACTCGCGAGCTCATCCATGAAATGATTCTTTGCTTCTTTCTCTGTCAACAGTTTCTCATGCCGAGCAGAAGCCATGTCCTTTGTTTTCTTGTACAACTTCATCGCTACACGCTGATCCTTCTTAGCTTGTTTGGCTTCGTTGGCCAACTCATCATTCATTACTTCAAGACCATCAATGATCTCCAGTAATTGGTCTTTGGTAGAGGATGATTTGTCGAGTTGCTGTTGGATTGAGGAGCGTCGACGCTCACGTTCTTTGCTGAGCTGATTCTTCGATGATATGTCCAACTCCGAAAGACGCTTCTGCCAGATGACGCGTTGATCCTTGAGCTTGTTTGATATGATAAGCATTTCAGATCTCAACTTGTCGAATTTCTTATTGGACTTTGACAACATGAGACTCATCGATGCTTCTTGCTCGCGATTTCGCTTCTCAACTGTCTCCTCTAAATTTTGACGCAAGCGAGTGGACGCCCTTGAATGGTGGGCTCTCTCTTTGCGGACTCTTGCATTTGCAAGATTACGCTCAGCGATGACTTGAGCTTGAGCCTCTCTGTATGTCTTGTCGGCGTCGCCCATCATGACCAATGCGTTTGCGGAGAGACGGCGTGCATCAATCATTGCCTTGTCGATGATAATGTTGGAGGCTCTTTTTTCACGGAGAATATCAACCATCAATTGATTGTTGATTCGCTTGAGATTGGCGATCTTCACTTGACATTGATGGCACTTGGCCGCAAGTATTCTTTGCTTCTTTGCGCTAGACTCAAGGCTAGCCCTCAGGACACTGCGATCCCTCTTGACTTTGGACAGAGGGCTCCTTGCCTTGGCCGGAGCGATCGCTGCGCGTACTTGGATAGTGTTTTCATTTGCGCGCATCTCGTTTTCTTCGCAAAAGGCAGCATAATCAAAATTGGTGATCTTCTGATTCGTGCTGGATGGAGCTTCTATTATTCTTGTAAACTTTCGCTTGCGCTTGAGACCCTTCATCTGTCTTGCCTTGGCAGCCGCTTTAGCAGTCAACGCGCCGTTAGGGTCAGCCTTGCTGTTGGATCCGTCAGAACGCGCAGCGTCGATACGAAAAGGTTTTTCTAGTTGATTGTTGATGGTGGGAGGGAGGGGAGGGAGAGCCATGTCCTGCGGTTCCACATCCCTTGCTGGCATGGGCAACGCTCTTGAGGGGCGGAGTTGGGTGTCCCCATGGCTGCCATTGTCGCGGGGGATGGTGGGATCTTCCGATCCATCACAACGCGCAGCGTCGATACAAAAAGGATTATTTTTTTCTTGGAGAAGGGTGGGAGGGAGAGCCATGTCAGCGATGCCCCGCGCTCCCAAATCGATGGGGGGCGCGGGCGATGCTCTTGAGGGGCGCAGGGGGGGGTTCGGAGGGCTGCTATTGTTGCGGGGGCTGGTTCGCGAGCTCATCGAATAGGATTAATTGAATTTAATTAGTAAATTAATCCGTGAGCGGTTTTACAGATAAAAAACACGCCCCGGAGCTACGTTACAGCAGATTCTGGCAACGTCACGGCGTCACGCTCGATGTGCGTCATGCCGTGACGTCGCCAGAATTGGCTATTCCATTGTAGACCGATCACGAATTGTTCGGTAGGGGGGGGGGGAGCGCGAGGTGAAAAAATAAGGGGCGGCGGAAATGGTGTTTCGGTCAGTCCGCAATCGGTCTCTTTTTTTGAGATTTTTCGCGGAGTCTGATTTTGGGGCGCAAAAAAAAATAAAAAATTGGCGGGAAATTCATCCGCTGGACCCCCTATTAGTACCATCTGTTATTGTTATGAAATGGACCATAATATGGATATCAATACATGTTCTACCATAAAGGATCCACAGAAACAAATGGATTCTGATTCATCTTCTACTGAAATGGTCACATCTCAGTTGGGTTCCAATTTATCTACTATCCAATTCTTCTTCTTCTATAATAAAGAGCAATCATAAAAGGAGGAATGCCAAAGCTATGGCAAGGTGACATTCTAATGGTCCAGATTTTAGGGCAAAGGAAAAAATGAGAAATGCCAAAGCCATGGCAATGGTTAGACAAGATCCATTTGTAGGGCACAGGAACAAAAGAGAAATGCCGATGCTATGGTAATGGTATGGAGAAACATCCAATATTGTTCCAACCAAGCCATGTCTACGTGAGAGTGAGGACAATTAAGAATTCAGCACTGCCAATGACAACATTGAAAATCAAATCATGCCTTTCCAACATGATCAAACAATCGAGACCTTTGTTCTTAACATTGTTCCTATGTTGGTAAGAAAGAAGATGGCAAGGATGAAAAAATTAGGATTAGTTTTTTAGTATGGACGCAAACAAAGTGGTCTTTGAATGTTTTGCAGCTCATTTTTGGCCTCACATATACTAACTTTTCTATTTGCAATTTGGTATTTGCCTTATCATTGAGATCTTTTTAGATGACCCCCATGCAAGAGTATCTCTCCCCTCAGTTAAGAGAACATGTCTGCCTTAAGAAAACACCATCTTCTACTCAGTGATTGTTGGGCAATGATGGATGGGCTCAGACATTGGAAAATTCGGAAATCCAAGAATGATTAATGGGTGGACTCCTCACAATCACAATGTGACCTCCGTTTTTTTGCTTTTTTCCCAATGGGACTATTCCAATTGCCTTTTTAGGATCCGTGCACAATAGTCAGGTGGCGGAGTTGGGTCAGTTTTATTGGGAATTGGAGAAGGTTTATGAAAAAACAGGTGTGATATTTTTTGGGGTGTGTAAGTACAAGTATATTTGTACAGGGTTTAGGCAAAATATTTTGGCCAAAAACAAGTGGATACATAGTGGATAGTGGATACTGTTTTCTTTGTCTTTTGGGTCCAACCCCCAGTTGTATCAGGTTCTAAGGTATTTTTTGGACCCAAAAGACAAGTCAGTTTTTTTGGTAGACAAGACCCCACCATGGTGGCCTCCCATCATCAGACGCCAACCCCTGACACTGGTAGCTGCAGCACACCCCCCTCCTCTCTTGATGTGTGTCATGGCTTTGATTGAATCTGCCAGCAAGTGAAGCACTGGCACGCTTTTGGCAGGGGGGGTGATTTGAAAGATTTAGGGCAGTGTATCCACCGGCCAAACCTACCCCTGATCAACTCATCATTGTCATCATATGGCCGCCCCCCCCCACATCAGTGGCCATGGCACACCATATGCGTGCAATGGTTGGCAGTGCTTTGCCCAAAATGGCTACTGATGCAAGAATTGGAGGTGGTTGAGTGGGGGTTGTGTGGCATCATGGATTTTGAGTGGTAGGGTGGGTGGGTGAACCACCAGCCAAAAACCAACTTGGTATGTCTATTTCTGATTATGCACCAACAGCCCCATAGCATTCTCAGATGCACCCCACTGGAGGAGATTTACAGGTTGTGTGGATGGATCCAATTCTGCCACCGACATGAGAATTGGTGATATTTTTAGGGGGAGGGTGGGTTTTATTGTAGCCGGGGTGGTGGGACCACCAGGGTGTTGCACCATCATTGGACCCCCACCGGTATTTGGACGGTTGCCCCCTGGCACTGGCAGTTGCATCGTTGCATCATACCATAGGCATGTGACTGGTGATGCGGTGTGGTAAAATTTGTCCATCGATGCAAGTATTGGAGGTAGATGTGTGGGGGTTGTATCTGGGGTGATTTTGGAGGGGTAAGGTAGGTTGAAGGATCACCACCTGAAAATGCATTGGTTTGTTAGTTTTTGGTGGCCAGACAACCACCTCTCAGCATTGACAGACGTGTCACACTGTTGCTAGCAGCTTTGTCTAGAACTAGAATGCCAGGCGAGAATAGTATTGGAGGGGTTTGTGTTCTTGGGGTTGTGTGAGGGGGGGCGGATTTTATGGTAAGTTGGGTGGTAGGAGGCCATGCTATGAATTCTTAGGTCTCCCCCTGGTGGATGTCCAACAACTATCTCTGGGCAGTGGCGGCAGCACCACACTACTTCCTGGCATAGGGTAATGCAGTTTTGTTTGAACTGGATGGCAAGAGGAGCATTTGGGGGGGGTTACCTAGAAAAAATACATTGACAATCCTGGGCATGGTTGCTTGAGCAAATGATAAAAATAAAATAATTTGATGGAAAATATACATAATACTGACATATTATGCTCTCTTTACAGGAGTAATGTTAGTTGCAGCCGATTCGCTGGCAGTGGGGATGTTGTCCATGGCATCCTATCCAGCACACTGCTGAAAGGAATGCAGCTTTCTTCTTGGGCATAGGGCAGCACTTTTTCATATGCCAACACAGCATTCCTCTTCTTCTGCACCTCAAATAGGGGCTGCATTGGAGTATTTCCCACCACAAAATCAAAAAAAACTTGTCAAAGCTCCACATATGCAAAAAAAGCAGAAAAAGAATCAACAACCACATCTCTCAACCCCCCCAAAAATTGCCAATTGCCAATATCAATGTATCAAGCCAATATTAAAGCACAGGTTGATATTATGCAATGTTTTCATTGCACACTCCCAGCTTTGGCAATGTAGTGGCACATTGGTATGGACTGCACATGCCACTACTTTGCCAAAACTGGTGTCGGAATTTAGGTGCCTTGTCAAAAATTGACCTGGGCATGCAATTTTGTGGATGCAATATCACCACGATGATGTGACAATCAATTTACTCACACTCCCTCCATCCAAACAGGGTGATTTGGCAGCCCCCCACCTCTCCCAACCCCCCCATTTTGATGCCTTATCACACATCTGTGGGGGGGGGTTCATGGTGGTCTTTTTTCCTCAGCATGCAACCAGCAGCACAAAAGCTGATTTTTTGTAAAAAAAATCATTCACTGCTGCACAGCGTCCCCACTCAACAATAACCCCCTCCACTCCAGCCCTCACCCCAGCTACACTTATGGCAAGTATGCAGCCCAAGGGGATCAAACACAACAATCAAAATGTGGGGGGGAGCACGTGTGCAATTGATGATGATGATGACTATGACAATGAAAACAATTACAATGATGACATTGACAAAGATGATGATGTTGACAATGATGACAATGACAACAAAGATGATGATGGTGGGGAGTGGTAAAATGAGGTGGAGGGGGGGGGGGGAAGCAAGTGTAATGGGTGATGGTGGAGAGGCAGCGGCTACACACACAACAATCAAATATTAATGGAAATGGGATAGAAAGGACAGAGGAGAGAGAGACAGAGGTGGAGATAGAGGAGATGCAGTTGGAAATATGTTCCCCCCCCTTAACCCCTCATCCTCATCTCATTCTGAAGAGAGGCTATAACCTATAACCAACAATAGGAGGGGCACAACAATACAATGCAACAACCAAGAAATGGAGGGGCACAATGAGATGCAGAGGTACTGGCTGAGAGGCAGAACAGGCAAATGGGCAACATTCAATAACAAAGCTAAATATTTGCGATGGTGCACCTGGCACAATTGCTGTTGTCCCGGCAATATGAATAATAAAAGCAAATGAGAATCAAAACTATTATGGCAATACCATAGAATTAAATTTCCTTCTTAAAGGACTGAATTTACTTCTTAGAAGTGTGGTGAAAAATGTCTGCACTTTCCATGATAGGACATGTGAATGCATTTGTTGATGAATGTCTTTCCAAATGCCAAAGCTTAGCACACTATGGCAAGGGAATTTGGGTTTTGTTTGGCTGATGAGCTGAACTTTACTCTAAGTAAAAATACTCTGATACCTAACAGAGTGTGGGGAGCCATATTCAATCTTGTTTGCTCCTTTTGCATTATATAAGAGACAGCAGTTACTGGACACTGGATGGCAGAAAGAAGATGGCCTATACTGGATAAGGTCAATACAGTGATTGACGATATGGTGAAGGATTCAAAATGCGACCTCAGCAGCATGGGACATGAAAGTCATGTGCCCCCCCCCTTCCCTACACCTTGTCATATCCCCTAATCCTCAATATTGATCGGGGCATGCAAGTCCTCCTCTTATGCCAATTTGAGGTAGGTGTTCATCTAGAACTTGTTGCAATGACTGACATTTGTGTACTAGGCATAGTCATAACTATTATATCCATAAAACAGGTCCCACCTTTGTAGATCCCCTGAGTTCTTACCATGGACAGACCATCGTACCTCAGACTCTCAGAGAACGCCAAAACCACTAATAATGTAGGCCGGGAGCTCACCGAGCTCCCATAAATTAACTAAGTATCGTTTACCACGAATACTGCTCTTCATCATACTTAGTTAATTCTCCCGGCGAACCATCGCCCCTCATCGCCCCTCGGCAATGGAAATCAAGCTCGAGCTTGATACAGACAAAACTGCCCGCGCCGCCGTCGCCATCGCTGCCGCGTACACGCTCTGCCATGTCTCCGAACACAGCAAATCTTCCCAGCTCGCCGCTGCCAATGCAATTGCTTTGATCATCATCATCGCAATCCTCTACGGTCCCCGCCCGGCCCCCATCAAAAAATCCGCTTGAAACAACAATCAAATTTTTTGCGATGACGCCCGACACGATCACCCTCCTCTTCAAAGAGGCACGCGATACCTTCCCGCCCATCGAGGGCAAACCCTCGGATGACGACCTCCTCACAATTCGGGAGACTCTTCTCCCGATCTTGATGGAAATCCCATTCGATCTTCTCGGGGGGGTCCACTCCCTTGTGGGCATCCTCACGGACCCCACGAGGTACTCAGCCGACCATGGCGGGGTACCCTTCATCATCCCCACCCGTCTCCCTCTCTACGACAGCTTGATTGCCAACAATGCAACCACGGTCATTCGCGTTCGTGCGGAGGCGGCGCACAAAGCACTCTCGACGACTACGCCAGCTACGAAGCGGCCGAACGCGGCACCGCCAAATTCCTCCGGGATTCCATCAAGGAGGCATGGTACAACGACCTCAAGGATGCCAACACCTTCTACACAAAGGTGTCGGCCCTTGAGATCATTACCTTCCTTGACACCAACAGCGGCGGCCTGCACACTGTCAACATGCTCTCCCTTCGGACGAACATGCACACCTACTATGTGCAAGCTGATGGCATCCCCCAGTACATCAACATGCTGGAGGACATGCAAAAAAAGGCGAAGCGGGCAGACATGCCCATCGCTGATGTTGAGCTCATCATGATGGCCTCGGCTGCTGTACTTGCGGCTCAACACTTCCCTCGTGAGGTGGATGATTGGGAGGGCCTCCCCGCTACCTCACGCACGTGGCCGGCATTGAAGAAGGCCTTCTGTCTGGCCCACCTCAAACGCCAACGTCAGATTCTTGCTTCGGGGGGGGGGGGAACCGCTTGGCGGTGCTCATGGAGTTCTCCCCGGGATTGCGCC
>JALLPB010001552.1:0-11083 GCA_036939975.1 Cyclostephanos tholiformis | reverse complement strand
CCTTCCGGACGTATCATCCCACTAGAATAGGGTGTGATATTGTTGCCTCACGTGAGGATTATGATTGCCGATACACTTAACGACCATGACCCCATGACCATGACCCCGGACCAACTTCGACGATCCCTTCCGGACGTATCATCCCACTAGAATAGGGTGTGATATTGTTGCCTCACGTGAAGATTATGATTGCCGATACACTTAATGACCATGACCCCATGACCATGACCCCAGACCAACTCCAATCCTGACTAATTCTGATGATCCCTTCCAGACATCCCATCCCCCTGTAATTGGGTGTGATATTGTTGCTTAACGTGGGATTACGACCATCACCATACTACGACCATGACATGACCCCAGACGGACCCTGACCAACACCGATGCTCCACTCTGAATTTATACTCCACTTTGCTTAATGTGATGATAACGGACATCGCCTTACCTTCATACGAGACCATGACCATACCAGAAACAGATTGCGATGATTATTCTCCATGGCAATGTTTGTACGAACGTCAACTTGAGAGGACCCAGACCTCATCTAGTCATCAGTAGCATCTTCTTGACATATCCCTTGTCCGTCTCAATTCAGACCCTTATGACCCCTCGACCTCTTCAGCACCTTGACCCTTCACCATGACCAAAAGATTGTGATGACAGATCTCCACAGCAAAGTGTGTACTTGCGCTGATGTGAGGGGACCCAGGACTTCAAGTGTCATCAATTCCAAATCTTCGACCTATACTGACCTTATTGACATTACCCACGATGATAATTTTCATCAAGCATTGTCTTCCAATGTAGTCATATCCAGCCTGGACACTGGCCTGAGAATGACCGGCAATGTTCACGCCCGCAAAGCACCGGACGTTGATTTTATGACCCTATCAAGGCGCTGGTGTATATCACCGCACAAAGCCAAAACGGACCCTGACCAAACCCACCCAGCGTGGTGTCCGAAAATGCTTGGACCCATCATTGACCCGACGCTCCCTGACCAATGACCGCATGCTCCGGTACAAATGTATGCCCCATGCATGTTTTACCAACACGCTTGTGGCTGGCACGACCTCTCGCCAAGGACATAAATATGCCCACACGTACTGCATGTCCTTCGGATGGACGCGCGCTCACCCCATGAAACAAAAGGGTGATGCACATGAGACCCGATCCCTCCTCTTCCACCATGATGGAGTGCCACCGGTGATGATCATGGACGGATCATATGAGCAGACCCTCGGCGATTTCAGCCACAAGCTCCAGTAGGCTGACTGCCACAGGAAACAGACCGAGCCTTACTCCCCGTGGATGAACGCCGCTGAAGGCTGCATCCGTGAGTTGAAATGGGGAGCTTCTAGACAAATACTTAAGACCCGCTCACCAAAGACCCTTTTGGACCATTGCATCGACCTGGACGGATATATCCATTCGTACACTGTTAATGACATTTACAAGACCCGTGGCAAGACCCCACGTTTACATCAGCCATGTCGGTGGACTTGGCCGGTATGACTGGGTCATGTTCCGTGACACAGCACCCAGCTTTCCCGACAATGCTTTCCCGACAATCAAATGACCCTTGGCCACTACTTTGGACCAGCGACCGACAACGGTTCTGCCCTAGCTAGACCCACTGTGCTACCCATATTTGTATGCACTCCGAGTCCGACGCTTCCATACGGGATACCCTTGGACAATAAGCTCGTGATGACGACTTCCCTGCTGAATATTTGACCCCAGACCATGACCATTATGTCCATCGTGACTATGACCCCAACGTCCCTGACATTACGGTGCCGATGACACCTGAGGCATACGGCCCCCTTTGTTGGTGCTGAGGTTCCGGCATCCTTAGGAAAGGATGCGTTGCTTCTTACTCATGGGATGCCGATGTAAACCCCACTGGTTTATTCAATGACAATCGGATCTTTGATACCCCCTTTATTTGGCAACCATTCATGGACCCAGACCCCACAATTTTTGTTTCAACCTGACACCCATTGCTCATAACACTCCACCCTGGGGCAGGATATCCAGAGGACCCCACATGACCCTTGGAATTTTTTTTTCTCTTTTTGGAAACTTTGACCCTCTTATAGACCCGATATCAAGTCTAATGACCCCTGGCCTGCACTCCGTTTTGACCCTAACAGACCCATCATCTGCAATGCACCCGTGAGGGGACTGTTTTGTGCGGGTTTCTACTTCTACCCCTTGACCTTGACCACGGCTGACATCACATCTGCCATTATTGACCACACTTAAGTATGATATGGACCCAAAAAGTGCTGTGCTCCTGTGATGCATACCATTCCCGCCCAGACAATGCACTAGCTAGACTATCACACTTTGAAGAGCTGAGATGACTGCAATACCCTTTATCAATATGACCAGTACTTCTTGACTAAAGTGGACCCCGGACCCAAAACATGAGACCTCGAAATTTAGTGTTCTCTATGACACTGACCATATGACCCAATAGTTGACCTGCCTTTGACTGGCAAGACCACCCAACGTATAACATCCCTCGTATGGACAAGCTGAGGGGACTGAGGTACAAACTCAGAATGATAGGTGTCCTATTGTTGGACCATCCTTTATCTATGGCGACACCAAATTGGCTATCACAAACTCATCTAGACCCGAGTTGGTGCTTAAGAAGAAATGCAATTCAATCTGCTATCACGCTTGCTGCGAGTTGGTCGCAATGGATGATTCGTGTTTTGCCCACATTAATACCCATGACAACTGGGCCGATTTTCTGACCAAAGTTACCAGCAGACCAAAACAACACGACCTTGTTTGCAATGTTCTTTATGACATCTACGACTACAAACAGCGACAAGACCAGTCACGGAATCACGATCCCCTACCTGATCTTGAGGGGACTGAGACAATATACCCAGACAGACGGAGATCTTGTCTGGCCGCCGCATATGGAGTGCATCACGAGAAAGCACTCCGGGTACGAGAAAGTTCTGCATCCCTCGTACGTAGACATCTACTTGACACGTGTGTCAGAGCCAAGTGGCACGCGCCTGGTGCGTGCCTGACATAATCCCTGCGCTCTCGTCGACCACCAAAATAGATAGACTTATAATATAATTTATAGACCATGAATAGCCATGGGCTCCCTCGGGAGTGACCATGGCGGCTACGGCCATTTGTCTACCCCCTCTCCGCGTCGGTTCCATAGCCGCGCGGCCCTATTTTATCACAACAAGGAGATATTCAAATATACATAAATAAGTTCGAATATGCCATATTCGAATTTAGCTGCGACATATCCAGTTGAGTTAAAATGCTTTGATGAAGGGATCGAACAATATGGTTGGGCTCAATGGACAAGAATTCAGCTGGTACCAAAAGCACTGTCAAGTCAACAAATCATCAATCATGCAATTCAAGAGTTGACTTGGATTTCTGGAATACAGATAGGAGGGGAAAATCCAAGTCCACCACTGGTCCCTGCTACCATCCATATTGTCTAAGAGGACTCCAATATGATACTACCCATCTGAATATGAATGATGATCAATGCCCAAGCACGAGCAAGCTTCAGATGTAGAAGCTGCAATAAACAATCTATTAATCACTCTAGTGGAAAGATCAAGGGTGGAGGAGAAACAATGCATCTAAAACTGAAGCTGTCATTTCTCTTTGGTAGGGATAGATCTTCTAGCTGTCACATTGGAAATAAGAAACATAGCAAGATTGTCAAGATATGTTGGGATATCTGCAAACATAACAAAACAGACAAGCACAAGAAGGTAGTCAGATTTATTGTTAGGGCCCAATCAGCCTAATTGTTTCTGCATCAGAATGATGAAGCAATGGAAGGATGGGGAGAGGAAGGGGATCAGGATGGTTATTTTCACAACAAGAGATGGAAGCACAGCAAAGGTGTCCCAGGCAAGTACAAATTGTTTGACAATTGAATGGATGACATGAGGCAGTACAGAGATATGCATGGACACGACAATGCCAACATAACTAAATCACATGACAAATCCCTCTATTTTTGGTATAGAGTTAAGACATGAGCATTATAATCTCAGCAGACCATGCTGACTGTCCAGCAAAACCAATTGTGGCAAGAGGGCCAAGAATGAAGGAGGAGAAATGATTGGTGATATTGAAGGCATGAAGAAGGAAGAGTAGGAGGATATGGGTCCAAAGATGAGTGTGTTCAATGGGATGGATTTTTACTGTTGAGAGCAAACCAAGAATGTTGATGCAACATGTTCTCTTGTCCCTGTTAACAAGTTAAGGCTGTGGTTGTCCTAAATTAATAAAATGTACAAGGTTCTGATGAATGCTTTCTTCCATGCTACTTCCAGGGTGTAGGCCATCAACTTGAGATTATGATATACTCCTAGGCTCCATGGCTTTTCCTTTATTATATTGATTTGTGCATGCATCCCTCCATTGGTTGGTCTGGCAGTGGTCAAGTTTTTGTCTTTTGGACTTTTCCAACACACTCCTTCAATGCTTCCTTTGTACTTGGGACAGGGGGCATCAAACCTATTGGGGGTATTGTGATCACTTCCATCTTATAGTCATTTTCATTATATTTGGTTAGAATTCCCATCACATGTCCTCAAACTCATGGAAGACCTCACCCTGTTTTGGCTTTCTATTGATATCTATCCACATTTGATGAATTCATGGGGAAATGTTTAACAGCAATCTCCCCATCATCAATCTTCTCCTTCATATAAAAATATTTCACCATAATATGTTTCGTCCTCCTTGAACTACTCACCTTCCCATATGTCTCAAGCAGTATAACACTCATGTTATCTTGATACAAGAGGTTTCATATCATATCCTTGTACTTCCAAAAAATATTGCACCCACAAAATATAACCCAGCAAATTGTCCACTCCAACAATCTCAGCTTCCATTGAGCACTTTGTCAAGATCTTTTGTTTCCACTAATAGCTACAAGCCATTCCCTGTCCAAAACTCATAACTGCCCCTGTATGGCCTTTATAATCATGGTGTACTGCATATGCCATGTCCACCCACTAGTGTAACAGGGTGAGGGAGTCTGCTGAAAGTATCAAAGGCATGTGCAGGGTACCTTTCAGATAACCAAACATTCGCTTGACCTTTTCCCAGTCATCTTTATCTTGTCTTTTTACACTGGTTGTGAGGAGGACCATTGCAGGCTGAATATTCAAGAATAACAGTTTCACTGCTGTGTGATGAAAAGCCATGACCTGTTCTTTGGGCAGCAGCTTTGCTTCAGTCTCATCCCAAACCGTGAACATATGGTCAGCCGCTGGGCTGGTTTGAGTTGCAATAATTTCTTCCGGGAAGTGTGATGATGTTTATGATGTACTCCACCATATTGATCATCACTTTGCCTTCCTTTGAGAAATCAATTATCACGCCCAGATAATAGTGTATCTTCCCTTGATGGGTGTTGACAGTTACTCCATATGTCTTGCTCAGCCACTCACCAAACTTTGTAATCTCATCTGGGTTGATGTGGGAGACCTTGAGGTCATCCACATGCTAACAGACAGTCATTTGTTCCCTGTTTACAGTCTTGTTTGTGACACAGGGTTTGTAGGGGTTCAGCTTGAACCCATTACCTCTAGATCTTCCACTAGCTTCCTGGAGAACAAAAGTGCAGTCCTCAACAGTCCATACATAGCCTTCTGCATCTTCACATGTAGTATGGTCATCCCCATCCTGTCCACAGATATATACTTTCTGTAGAGGTTAGGAGCCACCTGAACCATCACTTTGGCAAGTCTTCCCTTTTAGGATTATGGTAATGTCTTCATCTTTATTGGCATGAAGAAAAGTGCCCAGGATGTCAACACATGCCACGTCTTGCCCTTTGTATGCATAGATAATTGCCACAATGAAAACTGACTCTGTGGCAATGGTCGACAATGTAGACTGCTGATTTGTCCAATCTCACCTCTGTTTGCATCTATTGGTGCACATTTGAGCCTTCACCAACTTGTCTTGCTTTTCCTTCAGGAACATGAGAAAAGCAAGTGCCTTCTACAACTCATTGTAGGTGAGGTTGTCCTTGCAGATCTGTCAAAATACCTGCATGTCATGCATTTGACTGAGTTCTTTACTCACTCCTGCTTTGCCATGCTCCCTGAATTTTTGATCCCTGCTCTGATTGAATATTATGCCACTGCCATTGCTCGTGAATACTTCTCACAGTCATTTTCTGATATTGATTTTGAATCATGTAGATCTTCTGCCAAGAAGCAGCAGAATCTGTCACAAATGCCCACATGGCATCTGCCTCCTTGCACAGCTTGTCTTGCAGCCATCATCAGGCCATAGTCAGCATATCGGGAAGCACATGTAACGGAGATTAGAAGAAAAGAATTATGAGCTTATTTTAGCAATTCCTATGCTTCAAACACCTAAGGCCCAGTATGTCATTGTCCTACTCTTGTTCTCCCTTCTGCTCTCCCTTGTTTTGCTCGCCTGCAGGATTGTGTTCATGGGCATCTGGGTAGTATTGATTGTCATTGCCATCATCCAAATCCAAGTCTTTGCTGGTGCTCGCAGCATCCTTATTGGCATCAGGGACAGCAATAATGGGATTCTTTTGGGGGGGGCATTCCTGGGGTTAATATAATGCACCCTGTTAACAAACATGCAGTCTAATGTTAATGTCACTATCCTATGCCTGTCTAAAATTGGCTGTGGTATCTGGATGTGAGCGACTCTCTTAGATTCTGGAGCTACTCTCACCATCCTCCTCCTCACCCTATGAGGTTTGGATCAAAGATGATGTGAGCATTTATGATGACAGATTCAGTGACATCACAGTACCATTCCAAGGAACTCATGGTTGGTGGGATGTCCTAACATCCCTTGTGCTTCCCATGTTGTCTTGGCTTCCTTGACCTCTGGCTTGGCAAAGCCTAATATCTTGCCCCATTTGGTCTTGACTGTGTCTTGGACAAGGCATAGTGCCACCTTGGCTTCAATTTCCTTCAGATTGAGGTACTGAATGCCCTTCTGGTTATTGCATATGACTCTGTCTTCCGCATCTGAATGGATGATAAATCAACCAGGGTTCATTCCCCTCTTGGAATGATATGACACCAGCCAAATCTTTTCCAGGATCTTGAGCAAGATTACGCTTGCCATTCTGCCTTCATTGAGTCACATCTCCTTGACAGCCCCAAGGCCCCCGCTTGGTTCATTGTCAGCATAAATTGTGCATTTGCTTCTTATGGTTGCCAAGGATCTCTGTGTATGGTGTGCTTGTTGTATAGGTTATGCATGTGTTGATGTAGAGGTGGTCTGGGGATAGGATCTTGCATTGCATCCTTTCATTAGCCCATCTGTGGATGAACAAACCCTGTGCTAGTGCACACTCTTTGTCATCTTGGGCCATGAAAAGGCCGTGTCCCTTGTAGCAGTCCTCAATGCTGAGGTTCTGTACTCTCTGTTCCATCTCCCCATCACCGGTGAGCTCTGGACAGTTGCTCTTGTAGTGCCCTACATCATAGTGCCAGCAGTTGATGGCTGCCATGGTTGACGTTTTTCCTGCTGCTGCTCTGCTGGTGGCTTGTATGAAAGTGAGTCCATCACTTCCCCCTGCTTAGATGTGTGGGGCTTGTGTGGGGATCTTATAGTCCATCATCGGATGCATCGTTTCTATGATCATTTTGAGGAAGTTGTCCACTCCCTTGATCATGTTGTTGGAAAGATTGTCCTGCATCTTCACGTATCTTGATTGGTCGGCTCTCCAAAGCACCATGCATGACAGGAACTCTTCATGACACACCATCTCTGCATCTTTGAGCTGTTGCAGGTCAGGATTGTCAAGGTCCAATGCTGCCACTTCTTGCTTTACAAGCTGCACCCTGATGAGCCCCTGTTTGCAACCGTAAGTCCCTCCATACGTCTTACGTCTTGATGACTCCAACAAATGCTTGGATGTTTTCATGATGTTTTGTGCATTCTAGCAGGCCAATATACTTTGCTGGTGCTCATTGAAGTGGCAGCAATATCCACATATGAGGAGCAGTAGCTGTACTACGTCCTGGTTGGTGTTGGCTTGCATGTATTTTTCTGAGGTCTTCACCTTGTTGATCAATTTGAGGAAACTCTGCCCCATCACCAGGGCATAAGCATGCCCCAAGTTCTCCTCAAGGAGGATCTGGCAGTTTTCTGTCGCTTTGGCCTTCTGTGTGGTGCCCACATTAGTAGGGTAGCATGGTAGGGTGAAGGTTGGAAGGATCAAGTCTCTGATCACTTTGGCAATGTCATGCCCCCTTTTGTACTCTCTCTGGATTTACATTGCTATCGCATCTACCAATTGTTGGAATTTTGCTGCATATTTTGCATTTCCTACATCGAACTTGTCTCTTTCTAAGCCCACTATCTTGGTGGTGTGTTCTTTCTTTATGGGTCCTGATGTTCTGTGGGGCCTTCACAAATTTTGTCCCCTCCCAGCCACTCCAGCAGTCCAGGGTCTGCCACCCGCAGGCCTGTGGGTCCGGTTCAGGCATCTTTTTGCTTCTGTCTTATCAAGCCTCCTTGGTTGACATTGACATTGTCTGACTTTTATTAATTATGTTGATGCAACATGTTCTCCCATCCCTGTTCACAAGGGAAGACTATGGTCATGCTCATGTATTACTTTGTAAATGAAGATTAATTTATAAAAGTGAGCAAGGTTCTGATGAATGCTTGCTTTCACACTACTTCCAGGGTGTAGCCCATCAACCTGAGATTATGATATACTCCTGGGCTCCATTGCTTCCCCTTTATTATTTTGCATCCCTCCATCGGTTGGTCTGACAGCAATCAGGTTTTTGGGCACAAGAGGCATGAGGCAAGCAAACTTCATTCAACAATCAAATGGTGTCCTTGATGTAATACAGAAATATGCATGGACACACTAACGTAACAAAATCCCATGACTAATCCCTCTGTGAATGGTGTCATCACATATGGCATTTGTATAATCACCCCAGAAGCTCTTCAATAAGAATAAAACTGACTGTTGAGCAAATTGGGGCACTTGATGAGATCAAATTTAACTGGGGGGGAGGGTGGGCCAAATTAGAGGAGGCCCCTAAATCAGAGAGCAAATTGTATGCTGGGCAGCCACTGTTGTCTCATCTGCAGAACCACCCAAGCCGGTCACCACCGAGAAATTTGCTCCAAAGAAAGCAAAAAAAACAAGGGACAAGAAACCAAGAAGGCAAAAAGGATCTTCGATTCATCATACAATGATGATGCTTATATCGAATATCCATCAATTTGAAACAACGGAGTGACCACCTCCATATTCAAATTAATGGGCTATTTGTGCCATGCATTTCTGAGTTATTTGATCATTTTGTGATGCTTTTTGATGCCCAAATTTGACATTACATGGCTGCAATAGCCCCTAACTTTAAAATTATGGCATCATCAAATTAAGTTACTAGCTCTGTTCCATATTAGATAGCACTACCATACTATGTATATTATTCGAAAATACGGGCTTTTGGCCATCTAATATCAAATATGAGATTTACAGCAATTCCCAAAATATTACATGGCTGGCCAAACAATCCCATATTTTCAAATTTGGCGATGAAATTGCTATTCTATATTACACGACCCTAAATCTTTAAATTTGGAATTTTGATTAATCACATCTGAATAGGAGGATATATCAATGTCAAAAGTTATGCTCTCCCTCATCCCTCATTCTCAGTCCTCCTGTGCATGAAAAGTTTGTGGGCAGAATCTGCCGACTTTGGATTGGATGATGAGAATGATGGAGGCTTTTTGGCCATCGAACACAATTTCCCTGCAAGCTTTGGATCCAGCAGAGAACGTTTTGGTTGTCTAAACCCTACAATGAAGAAAAGCAGAATTTCCATATCTGTGCCTGTAGACACACTATTGACCCCAAGCACGATGCTAATTAATTGCTGGAGGATATAGGAGGATGCATCTCATTGTTATCATCATATGCAGTACTGGTATCTGTTGCCCATAACATTATATATCCTTGACACAAAATTGAAAAATAGTGACCTACAGTACATTTGACCTCAATTGACAACCCGATTACTGAAAATTAAGAATTTGGCTTTGCTCCTGCTGAGACTATTGTTGGGCAGGTCAAATAAATGAGAAGTCCCGCCTGGGGCTTTGTCTGGTGATCATTATTGGCTGAGATATGATTGATGTGGTTTACTGCATCTTCCTTAAGTCTCATTCAGGGATTTGAATTTTACTTAATTAATTTTACTTTTTTTCTAAGTTAGATTTCAAATTTATCTAAATAAATCACCACTAATCTCTCTTTAATCCGACCTTCTATTTGGGGGCAAATTCAGGGCCAACTTCCAGTGGTGCCATGACATATTTTATGGTTGCGTTGACTAGTTCAAACAATAAACTAGTCAACACAACCATAAAATATGGTGGTTAGCCCACCAGGGGTCACAGTGAATTTGCCCCCAATGAAGGGGTGGTGAATTGAGGTCAAATGTACTGTACGCCTGTTGTTATGTACATAGTTGGGAATAAGGGGACAAAGGTACACTTCTACATATGTGAAAAAATGGTGCGCCAGAAAAAGGGGGACAAACAGTCCCCTTATTCCAAAAATATGTTATGTACGATAGCAGATTATGCCTAGCTTTGCTCAAGCTTTACTAAAAAGTATGCATGCATATGTCTACGATAAGGCATCGTCCATAGGTCGATGGAAGGTGAAATACTTACGTAGTTAGGGGGTTATGAGCCCCCAAAAAAACTATGCTTTTGCATCTGCCCTTACTCCGTTTGCCACCTCGAGAAAACATAGTTGGCAAACTTGAGATAACATACCCCTGATGACATACCCCCCAAAGTGTTCCACGTTGCACCACTTCCACGCTCTTTGATCGCGTCGCCGCGACAAAAATCATGACTTCCAATGACAATAAATCCAGCGATAGTGCTTCGTCACCACCACCCTTACCTCCCCCAGTATTATGTGATGTCACGGCGGCCGATGATGCTAGGGGCCCCACCAATGTGGCCATGAATTACTACAAAATTGAGGGGAGTTGCCTCAAGATCTTGGTGGCAA
>JALLPB010001542.1:0-10480 GCA_036939975.1 Cyclostephanos tholiformis | reverse complement strand
ATGACAAGTACGAGGTGATGATGGATTAAAACATAGTGATTTAATTAATAAAAAATGGTGGGTTAAAGAAGAGAGTAGTGGAAGTCGCCGGCGGCCATGATGGCGAGGGCTGCTGTTGCCCTCTTCGTCGAATTTGACGACATGCGGACAAAAATCGTCCTCGTCCCGCTCTTTTTGAGGGTACTTGATGACTTGTACGAAAAGAAAAGGGGGGTTTGGTCCATGTTGACAATGAACAGGATATCTTGGTGCAGACCGACGAGGAGCGGACGGATCTCCTTGAGGAAGGCCTTTGCCTCCTTGCTCACCTCGACAAGCGTGCGAGTCGCCTGGTGGGTTGCACAGATGTTTCCGCATAAAGCGAGAAACGGCCTTCAACTTGGCATTGAAGGACTTGGGGCCGAAGGTGTTGTGAAGCAGGGCCGACGCCTTGCAGGCAACAAGCGTGTGCTGCACGTTGATGCCCTGCTTGCGCTTGGCAAACACGAACTGAAAGAGCTCCATCTCGATGGACCCCAGAGTACTCACAGGGCCATCGAGAATGGCCTTCCTGTTGCCTGTTTGCTGCTGATCCTTGATGGCAGCACAGATCCTGGGAGCTTCCTTGTCCCACCTGGCAAGAACTTGGAAAGGCACGCCAAGAACTTGAGCGGCTTGGCGGAGGGACAAATTGCACTCCCGCCGCAAGTGGTTGCTCTCCTCCAGATGCATAAGCTTCTGGATAAGGGCATACCGCTTGCGGACCTTGTCAGAAGCTCCCCCAGGCGGCTGGAGGAGGATGGAGCGAGGCATCACAAGAGAGGGAGGGGAAGTGTTTTTGTCAAGTATCGACAATTTTGGGGAGGAGGGGTTGTGAGTATGGCGCATCCGGCGTGCCAAAAATTCTAAATCAAAAGCCTACAAAGGACCAATACTAAAAAGGTCTCATAGAAAAGGATTTTAAATTCCTACGCATATATCATACAACCCCCCCCAAAAAAAAAATCTGACAAAATTAGACACCGCTTTCTTATGTTCACCTGTCTCTTATGCTGCCCTGACATGTACGGTAGTCTTGACTCTGACTCAGTCTCCAAACAAAAATAGCCTCTTGTAGACTCAACCCTAATTTTGAGCCATATGGTATCAAAACCACAAATTCCTAACCTGACTGGGCAGCTAGTTTTGAAATGACCCTTATTTTTGAAATTAGCTGTAACAGATCTAGATGGGTAGATACAAGTTTATGGAGATTCGATATTACATGGCAGCTAACTGGGTAGCCATCTAGGGAATTAGCTGCGACAGAGTGCTGCAGAAGAAGTTGGCTTTTAATTTAAGTGTTAAGTTTACGCTTGTTAGTGAGTCATTGGTGCCGAGGGGTCCACCAACTAGCACTTATGAAGTGCTAAAGTAACACTTAAATCAGCAAGAGAGAAATAAGCATAAATTTTACACATAATTTATTTTGGGAGCGCTCCACTTTTTGAGAAGGTGTGCGGAAGTTCCAATCTTAACAAACTCATGAATGCCCTTTTAGGAAGCAAGCTTTATGCTCACAAGGACTATATTCTTGATCGCCTGTGAACATAGAGGATGCAATGTCCTCGTTGTCACTCGAAAGGCGTTTGCTTTTGGATTCGCTTCTATCCTTAGTAAACATCCAACATTTATATTGTGTCCATTCATATCTTTCGCACCCGTCCGAAACGTCGCCGCGCCCGAAACGGTCCAAGGCGTCGGGTCCACGCCATTACAGCGACCGAACTTCAATCCATCCACAACTACGCTCGCTATCCGATCCATGTAGCCCTCGTCTATTCCAGAAGAAGCCGACGAAGGTAGCTTCATCACCTCCTGACACTCGCGATCGGGACCCTCGAGACTCTTCCATCTTTGAATAAAGGCGCCCGGGTCAAGATTGACAGGCTCCATGAAACATGTCACCACGAGCGGCAGACGCAGCGGGTAATCATGCTGCTCCCCTTCTTTCGTCTGAAACGTTATTCTAAGGGACGGAGCATCGACGAATGGCGCCGCCACTTCTACCAGGATTAGCAACTTGGCCTGGGTTTTAGTTGCCACGGTGCATCCAAAAGAGTCAGATTCATCATCGTCCAGAAGATCTTGGGTCCCTTGCATCTGCATACGAAGATGGTCTGGTTGATCGATTTTGACCCTGAAGTTCTGGAGAGGCGTAGAATGGAGGTTTCCGAAAAAAACCGATATACGACCCTGTGCGCCGATGTATTCATGCTTCATCCCCACCTGGAGCAAAGAGTTCTCGAACAGTACACCCGATGGAGACGTGCAGAGGTTGGAAAATGCCTTGCGCATTGCAGGGATGAGATCCTTCGGTATACCAACCACCACTGGATTTGGGTCTTCGTTCTCGATGTCTTCCACTTTTTTGTCGTTCGGTGGCTCATTCCCCACGACAACACGCGTTTTCCCGTGACTTGTACTATTATTGGCTGATCCCTCCTCCACCATATATCCCTCCTCCTCTTCCTCGTCGATGGGCTCCATCTCCTCCCCTATTGGTTGGTTACTCACCATATGAGCGTACATCAAAGCTCGTTGCTGTTCGACTTCACTAGGCGTCGACGCCTTGGTCACTGCTGCACTATTCTCGCCCTCGGTCTCCATTAGTCTAACCTCGAGCGCACTTCGTCGCTTATCCTCAAACGGTGGCATTTCGCNTCTCGCCCTCGGTCTCCATTAGTCTAACCTCGAGCGCACTTCGTCGCTTATCCTCAAACGGTGGCATTTCGCGCAGCAAGTCTTCAATGGACTCGGGACTGAATGCTTCCCTCATGGTTGAATACTCAACACAACGCTGTTGAATTTCCACATCCGAGCTATTTTTGCTCCGAGAAAATACAGGTGCCACAAGGGGGCGACATTCTTCGTACAAGTTGGCCAACTTAGCGTATGCAGTAGTGAGAATCACCCTGGTCTTTGTGTCCACGATAAACCAATGTTGATGGAGGACACGGAATTGATCTTCCCCGCTCATACCGGGTCGCTCGGCGATGAGGAAGCCGAATTCACCCAATATGTAAGCTGCGATACGCACGGTTGTTTCATGACATCGATGGGGAGTCACTGCCACGAATAAAGTTGCGGCCGCATAGCTTTGAAGGTCTCCCTGGGGGTGGTTTGTGACGATCTGCACCACTCGATGCCAAATTGAATCACTCACATAGTCTCCACTTATAGATATCAATTTAAGAATTGTATCCACATACCAACGTAAGTCCGTCGCATATTTTTCCGCAAGGATGGCAATCTTGAGCACCATTTCCTCACGAATACTGGCGTCTGCAACGACTAAGTGTGCCACCAGCTCATCTACTATTCGATCCGCATTGTCAGTGTCACATATGACAAACAATAAGTCCAGTGCTCGCCTCCGTACACTGATATCAGCATCCTTTAGCGACACAATAACAGTAGCCTGATGTTTCTTCGCCCCCTCCACACTGCCCTCAATCTGAGCAAGCTTTGCCATGATCATCAATCCCAAGTAACGAATATTTGGCTCGCGGACGGAAATGAATTTTCCAAGAATGCTCATTGCCCCATCCCTCATTAACACTGGGCACGTTGTTCCCCACACCACAATTAAATTCACGGCCTCGAACAATATGGCATGGTCGGCGTTGGATTTGTTGATCGAGTCCGAAACATCGGTTTCCATCAAAATTTTAGTGATAACATTCATGACTTGATTCACGTGCTCATTCCCTCCCATCCCAATGTCGTGTCCCTCGATGGCGTTGGGATAGAGTTGTAAAAACTTCAGAAGTTTAATTTGAAGCCACGGACTGGGCGTGTGATAGTACATATATTCTCGTGCACATTCCTTCTTCATGACGAGGAGGCTCAATACGTGAACCACGTTTGGGATCAAGCATTCGTAAGACGTCGGTTGCTGAGAGGCCAGTCCGTTTAGCAGACTCATGACGCTCGTTACGACGCCCAGGTGCTGATCCCGCAGAAGTTCCCCCATGTGAGGCGCGAACTCCCTCCCCGAAATTAAATCGGGACTCATCCTAGTCAGGCGCAATAGGCACAGGGCGGATTTCTTCTTCACCTGCTCGGTGGAAGTCTTCGATACCAATATGTGCTGGACCTCCACGTGCATGGCCTGGATGAGCTCCAAACCTGAAATATTCGCCAACGAGCATAACGCCAGACATTGGACGGCATCATTCTTCACGGCGCCCTTTTTCTTCTTCCCCGTCGGATCGGGACCCGAGGTCAGATCCACCTTCATGGTATCGACGATGGATCCCATGGATGCATCCGACCCACGCAGCAGCAGGCTCAGGGCGACGTAGCCGACGGTCTTTTCGTTGAATTTCTTGGACCGCACGAGGGACAGCACCTCGGCGTGGCCGAAGTCGACCTCGTAGCCCAGGACGTGAATGTAAGCCAGCTTCCACACATATTTCTTGCGCTGATACGACGAGAGCGACGGGTTGCTGCCGTCGGCCGCCAGCTTGGAATCGCCGGGGTTGAATTTCTGGCGGATTTTCGCGAGCTCCACCTCGACTCGGGTCGATTCCTCCTCCTTGCTTTTGGCGTTGCGGAGGTCGGAGATGAAGTTGTTCAGGCCGCGCGCTTGGGTGGACATTTTTTATTGCTATGCGAGGAGTAAAAAATCTGCCAAAATTAATTCCCGCACCCTTCTTTCCGCCTTGAGTAGATATTGATTTATTGCCTGGCGGCGATGGCGACTGTTGTCTGCTCCCTAATGATGTCCATTTTATTCATGGTGTGTCATTTCTACCACATTATTTAATCTGTTTACCTTAATATTTTAACTTACCACCCCAAACTGTCTTCCGATTCCCGACCCTCAGACACCCCGGGGTAAAGAACAAACCTTCGGAACCAACGCTACTCTCCTTACGAGTTAGTCGAGAGAAATCTGACTCGGAGAGCTCGACGACGAGATTGATAGTAGATATCACCTTGATTTATTGCCGGCCATGATGTATCTCAACAAGACGTTTTCCTTTTTGTCCTTGTATCAAGTAACGCTTGCTTTAAAAGCCTGCTTGCTTGGTACCGCCAATGCCATATCCGTTGAATGTGGCAGGCGGGAAATGATTGGTCGGACAATGACATTCGCCTTCGGGGGTATGGTGTCATCTGCGGGTGGATGGCTATCTTCAGATGCGGTGGTGGCAAATGCCATCGACGAGGCAGCTCCTAACGAACCATCCTTCACCTCGTATCAAATATTACCCGATGCATCCTCCAACTTAGCACCCACTCTTCAACAGATCACTCCTTCGGATCTGAATCAGGTATTTGCCATTATTGACTCGAACAAAAGCGGTGTCGGCGGCGGAGCATTGTGGCTAGGAGAACACCACAACTCCGTCGAAGATCATCAACTGCAGGCCGACTTTATTAGAGAAATTCATCGACTAAGACAAAAGAAACTTGTGGGTACGAGTAATGGAAACATGTCTGTGGGTCTCGAGATGGTGCAGGTTCAATTTCAGCCAGCTTTGGATGCCTACATCTGCAAGAAAATATCGGCAGAAGAAATGAAATCACTCGTTCAGTGGGAGAAACGATGGAGCTGGCCCTTTGAGAGATACCTTCCCGTGTTTGAGAACTGTAGGGAACTGAACATTCCTCTAGTTGCATTGAATGTAGACTCTGAGGATTTGGGTTTAGTGGAATCGGGAGGATTCCCTAATCTGCCTCGCGATAGGCTTGAGAAGTATATCAGTGATCCAGCCGGCTTCGCGCAATACGTGCGAAATCCATACTACAAAACTTACGTTGACTATGTCATAAGCCCGTCGTATGAAATGCATAAGCAAATGGGGATACTCCGCTCCACCATAACTGGTCAACAATTGGATGAGGACATGCCATTTGCGAGGTTCTTTAGCGGAAGAATCCTATGGGATGAAGGGTGAGAATGATAACATCGTCAAGCATTTTGGTTTTTTGCCCATCAATATCTTCTAATACACACTTCAGCATGGCAAGCAACGCTTACAAATGGACCAGGGCGAATAGGGGTCTCATGATTGGATTGGTCGGAGCAGACCATGTCAAGTTCAATGCAGGCATCCCTGGACGGTATCAACGAATGGCGACAGATGAGCAACTGGGCTGCATCTCTGTGGTTCTGAATCCAACTTTGATTGACACTAGACCCAGTGGTTCTGTCGGCATTTTGAGCAATTCAGCTGCATCTGCATCAGGAGCAGATGGGCTTACGTTGCAACTTAGATATCCTAAGCATAGAGTTGATGTGGTTTCTTTTGAAAGCAGAGAGGGAAGCAATACAGGCGGTGTGCTTGCGCTGGCAGACTATATAGTAATGTCAATGGCAAAGACAATTTTGTAGTACACATGTTGCATACACATTTACTCATTTTCAACATTCTTCTACATCCTACGAGCCTATATATATCAGAAGACAAAAGCTTTGAGCAGAGAATCGCCCGCTATAATCAACCATTCCATTCAACGAGTAAAGAATAGTTGTTATTTCCGAAGTCTCGGTCTTGATAATCTCATTCGTAACATCCCTCAGGGGGGCAATCGGGTTCACAAGGACTATCATCCATTAACATTGGTGTTTCCCAGTCATTAACACCGTTGTCAAACTTGTACGCCCCCATATTGCAATTGCCTGGTTTTGCGTATCTACATACTTGGGCTCGACACATGTGAGTCTCCCCGTTTATCTCATAGCTTGTTTCGGCTTCCGCACAGCCAACATATTTGGTTGCACGCCAGATCACATTCGTTAGGTGGCTATTCCTTGGCCACGGCAATCCTTCCTCACGTTCTACAAAACGGCCCACGATTTGGTCGGGACCTTACAACGCGAACGATTCGTTAAGTGTTGGCAATGTGGCTGATTAAGTAACATGGGCGTGTAAAAGACTTACTGTACAATTGACCCCATTCGCCGGCGCCTTTGTTCCTTGCAAGATTTTCACCGTACGGGTTATTTGTAGCATGCTCGGGGGGGGCAATTCTGCAGGTGTCAAGGAGCTTTATAGCGTACTCCTTTGAAAGATCTCTCAACCCTGGAACAAGTGAAGGGAGATGAGAAGAAGTCGCCAAGAAACAATCGAGAACAAATAATCACAATTATTCACCTTTGCTCCATTTCAAGGGAACATACGGCTCGTTATACCTGGCATGCCATTCAATTCTCCTCTTGTTGTGTGCTATTAAATATGCTTTATCGCGATCAGTCATTGTAGACTCCGTTCGCCCAACGTCTATGACAGATATTTGCAATGATGGAAACAGTTAGAAACCAGTCTGTAATGTCTGAAACAACTGCAATGTTAATGCTCACCTATAATATGATTCTTCATGCCAAAGAATTTGCTACCTCTTACAGCACTCCTCCAACTTCCATCCTCATTCTGAACGTCAACATCGTAGTAGCCACGTCCTGAATCGCAGCACATGCCATCACGAAAGAGATCTGTGATGGTGTACATGTTTAAGTTAGCAGATGCAACAGACACACAATTCTTGGACGTTAACGTTCGCAAACTCGTACCTTTGATGGTAAACTCGTACATTCCAACACCAACACAAATAGCGCCTGAGTATGATGTGGATGATAAGTAATTCTGTCCACCATCGGGTCCGTAATATCTTGGTGCGGATTCACCTTTTTTGGTGAGTGACCAAGACGTTTCATGGCCTTCTTGATCCGTCTTGATGGCTGTATGATTTTGAAACATCAACAGTGATTTAACAAAGAACAAAACAAAGACAGGAAGCTTATAATTTCAGCACGACGCTCTTACTTATCATCACCGCTCGCTGATAGTTGTTACATGACATCCTCAATGCGGCCGAGGAAATACCTGGGGAAAGAGGATCGCCCCCCAATTGTCGGCTATGGGCAGATGCATGGGATGGCGAACGACCCTCTACCAGTACTTTTTCGCGATCATACTCCTTCCATTCAAGTGTATGTTCATGACTGCTCTCTTCATCAAAAACCATCTCGGGTGGGTGATCTACTTCCAAAGTTCCAACAGGCAGCGACCGGAGACCACCTCGAACGCTATCGATGATACACAGCAGTTCTAGACTGGTGCGGAGAACAGATAACTTCATTTTACAAGTTTCCAGGAGACGTAGAGATCGTGCAGAGAATCTGTCTTGGGGATGGCAATTGAAAAGGCACCTAATCTTAAATCGTACCGGTAGATTGTGCAAGTATCCATCAAGGCGTCGACCTAATCATGGGGGGAGATAGATTTGGCATAAAAATTTATTCGTTTTCAGACTGTACTGCAAAATACGTACGTGGATATGAAAGACGTTGAATCGGAATAGACATGTGCCAGTACCAGACGCAACCTACGGTCCCCTCCCGTTTAAATCTAACACAAATATTTTTGTGCATCAGGACCATATAAATTCCTACGAAAGAGAGGCAGATTAGCACAAAGGAAATTGGATCTGTAGCCATCAAATAATATGGAGCGATCAGGCCGATACTTACAGTGCCGGGACGTTTTTTTTATGTTCGCTGAATTTGTACTTTTCGTCGTTCTCGTGCCTTACAGTCGAAGGCTTTTTTTGCTGCAGTCCCTGTTTACATGCATAGGAATTGGTTTCGCTTGTTTGCCCTCCCCTTGACCTAATTCTCCAGCGTGTCCATAAGCTGCCCACGTGAACGCCGACAACATGCCTACCTTGCCGTCCCCCCCCTCGCCCTCGAAGATCTGGCATTGTCCTGATTGCACGTGTGCCAACGGGGGGGGTCTGTTTGTGTCATGTGCAAGACCCCTCGCCCCAAGCGTAGGGCGCAGGCGTCTAAGCCTTCTCCTCCTCTGCCAGTCGCCGTCCTTGCCGCCGGTGAGTGTGTTTCCGTGCAGGATCCTCCCCCTTCCGGGTCAGCTGACGTCCGCTCTCGGGAACTCGGAAAATTTGCTCGTGCGAGCCAGAAGCGCGCTCAGGAGCGTGCTTGCCTCCTCTCTGAGGTCAATCAAGGCCATCCGTCTCGTCTGGCGTCTGAGGATGATGCTTCGGAGAAGCGTGCTGCCGAGCGCGCCCGATTACTTGCTGGAGTACAGCAGAGGGATGGGGCACATGGCAGTGTTGCCACAGCCGTTTCTACAACTCCGCCAACACTCTCTCGCGCTGAGAGGTACAGGATTTGCAGCGCCGAGAAGGATCGTGCGAGCGCCAAGGACGCTGCAAAGGCCGCTCGCATTCTCGCAAGGGTTGCGGATGCGCCTTCCGCCGGGGGGAAGCAGCTATCCTTCGATCTGTCGTCGCCTGCTAGTACGGCAGCTGCTGCTACGAGCTCATCAGGAGGTGATCTTGGCACGACCACAGTGGTCCTGCCCTTTGTCTGTGCTGCCATCAAGTTTTGCCGTTGACCCGGCGAATCAGGCATCGATGCTTTGACCTGTGTCAACTGCAACATCAAGGCGCATGAGATGTGCACTGAGGTACTGTCTTTTTCCCAGGTCTCGGCTGGTAACGAGGAGCAGTTTGCGATTACAGTTTCCGATTTGGAAAAGAGTGGATTCAATCGTTATAGCCACTTGTCCAGCGAGGATAAGATGAAGGCAGTTGTCTGTGTCCTTTGTGAGAACAGGTTAAAGGTGATCAAGAGGCAGCGTGGAGGGGTGCAACCACCGCGTGCCCCGAGCAAGCCAACCTCGTCAAAGAACAAGAGGGTTAAGGTATGCGCTGGAATCCTCCACAAACTACGTCGTCTCGCTGCGTTTCAGTGTCAGATGTTCGTTTTCACCTAGGTTGAAAAGCTTGGTAAGCAGCAGCGTGATGGATTGGTTCGCGAGCAGTTCTATGGTTGTCCGTCGAAGAATATAAAGGGTGCTTGCCAACAGATTGTGGATGGGGACAATGCTTTCAAGTTCCTTTACGATGTTGTAGAGGGAGAGGTAGGTGTCGAACATGTCTTGAAACCAATGTTCCATGGCAAGCAAGGAACCTGTGCCTTCGTTGCCGGTGTCAACATTACAGCGGCAATGGTTGGTCACTACAAGTATGGGTGCGGTAAGGAGATGACTGGGAGGACTATTTGGGAGATGGGCCTAAAAGTACACAAGTTTGTAAAGAAGGTGATGTCTCTCATATGTAGAGTGGACTTTGTTCAAGTCAACAGAACGAGATGGGTAACCAGTGTAGCTAGCGGACGAACTCTTCAGCAATTGTATCAGGCAATTGACAACAGTATGTATGCAATGTTGACAAAGCCACATGCTTCTGTGTCGCCCAATCCCTTGTCTTGTCCCATTGCAGAGATGGACAACGATAATTCTTGTCCCCTTCTTGCTCCTGATGATGACGATGATGACGAGGATGTTGCGGTTGCCAGTGTCAATCCAATGGCGCTTCCGGATGATCAGTGGGATGACATGGTATCACACTGGACTCCAAAGGAATCAATCGTTGCCCCCAATGGGTATACATGGTTTGGCAAGTATGCTTTTATTTGCTTTGGACC
>JALLPB010001540.1:0-11383 GCA_036939975.1 Cyclostephanos tholiformis | reverse complement strand
AGACACAGACCAAGCAGATGCAGCCAGAGACACTGTATCTGGATTCTGCAGCCTCCGCTGACTGCAAGATGAGTGAGTTACTGACCCAATGGACTGGCTGCCCACTGAAGGAGGAGGGGCAAGGGCAATATGAGGGGTCTTAGTTGGATTCTCATATCAAGCCATGGCTGCTGTGCTGCTAGGGAAGTAATGAAATACTTTTTTGGGAAGTGTGTGGCCCGCTACGAAAAAAACCATTCAGAGCAAAAAATAGTCCATTGAATGCAAGCAAAATACATTATTTGGATTTTCATGCTGCTAAGGAACACTCTAAAAGAAGTATTAAACATTAAGATTGTCAACTAATCATTGAATGCTGCTCTGGAATTGCAAATTTTATTTAGTGCTGCTCACGAATGACCAAAATCATCAACAAACTGGGACTGATGTGACACATAAAATGACCATTCCAACAGAATATCAAGAATTTAGTGCTGCTCTAGAAATAGATTTTTCAAAGACACGCAAAAGGAATTTCGGGCATGAAAAAAAGGAAAAAAATAATTTCGTGCTGCACAGGAAAAGAGAAATGAATTAGTGCTGCAAATGAAATTATAATTTTATGGTGTGCTGCCCATGAACAACTAAAAATGTATGTTTGGAAAAAAGGCCTGCACAAGAAAAAGGGAAAAAATCCGGGACTGCCACGAAATATGAATTTCGAGAAAGGTAGGTATTTGAATGATTTTCTTTATTCTTTATCTTGATTGCAGTTACTAACTCGGTTGATAAAAATCCAACAAAGAACATGGGATCTCGTATGACTTACTTCAGAGCCTAACATGTCTGATACCTCAAAAATATAGTTACTAGCTACAACAGTTCAAGCTACTGACTTGATTCATAAAAATATAATTTATACTAGGGACCTAGTACGAGATACTTTGCAGACCAAATTTGCTTGTACATCAAAACTATAGTTAGTGAAGCAATCCTAAAAACACAAAAACATAAATTATTGTAGAGACATAAATGATAAAAACATATTTTATGTTTTGTCCTAAAATGCAGACATAAATTTTTATGTCCTTGACATAAACATAAAATTTATGTCTGACGCAACAAGAATTCCTTCCAGCCTTGCTATTTCCTTTGTCCCCCTCAGTGATGGCTGAATGGAATTTTTTCTTTATTGCTCTCTAGATTTATGATGATGTCAATCATGATGAGGTTCGCCAAAACCAGATCCATTCTCAATATCGCAAACAATTTCTGAACAGAACGTCGGATACAGCAAAGGAAAATTTCTAGATGTTGTCTTTGCAACATCTCTGAGAGCACCTGGTGAAAGATCTATGAATCCCGGAACAATCAGGGGATGATAATGCTAACTGGTTACGACTGTGCTTCTTTTGCATCTCTTTGTGCAATATTTGCCCCCATTTTTGATTCATATACACCCTTTATTCCTTCTGGGACATTGTGCTTTGAATTGGAGAAACAAAAAGATAAGGGAAGAAAGTGGAAGATTCGCCCAGAAGACAGTCTTGGTCTTGTCCTGGCATAGGCTAAAACAAGGGGGTTGTTAATGGCACTGCAGCTTATTTTTGGGATGATGTACTCCAACCTTGACGACTACTTGACATTTGGAAAATGGATAATAGTGATGGTGCTCAGGAAAAATAAGTGGGCTAGTATGAATATTCCAAACTTGGAAAAGATTGAGGAATATAAAGCCATGGTACGCAGTCGGCACCCATTTCTTACAGATGTCTGGTGCACAATGGACGGATTGAAGTTGACTTTAGAGCAGTCTGGTGATGCTCTGATTCAAGAGCAGTTTTATAATGGTTGGACCCATGATCATTATGTTTCTTCAGTTTTATGTTTCTGCCCAGATGGGACTATTCCTATTGCCTATGTAAACATTTCCGGCCCCATCCATGACAGTCAGATTGCTGACTATGGGGTTTATATGACAAACTTAAATTGGTGTACAACCGGGATGGTGCACAATGCACAGTTGACTCTGATTTTGGTAAGGTAACATGAGATTATCTGATAAAATCATCACAGGATTTGGTACACATTCCAAATTTTCATGAGCAAAATATTGCACGTGACATGACTGCTGGCTGAGTGGGGGATGCACGCATTCCAGTCATCATTGCCCCGCCTGAAAGATGGATGAAATTTGAGGAACTCGGTGAGCATAAAGTAATTTTAACAATGATGGTCTTGCTATAAAATTTATGAGCAAGGATGGTTGGGATAAATTAGTTGACAAGCTTTTACACAATGCCAGTAAATGTTCATGCAAACCTTAAATATGTACATACACTGCTGTACACTTTAATTCTAATTAATTCTAATCATAATCAGCTAATTGTTATTGTTTCTAACTCCTCCTCCATCAATGCGCTCCTGCTGTTCATCCATCATGTTCTGACCATTTGGTACTGAAGAAGTATTATGACCCATCATTGCCATCATTATCATTGCCATCAAGTTCTGCTGTTGTTTCATCTGCTGACACTGCATCTCCATTTGAACATGGAATTCTTGTCACCTCTCCTCTCTTTAATCCTGCTGTTCATCTCTGTCTGATGCCTGACTCATTATCATCATTGCCATTACATTCCCAATTTGGTCTCCTAGACCCTCCTCTGGCGAATTTTCACGCTGCCAGTTTCTGGGTCTTGAAATTGGTGTCATGTGGGTTGAAGTATGGCTTCTATTGGAAGGAGTAGATGTTGATGATGAAACAGATTGTTGTCCCCTTCCTCCAGTGGACCCTGCTCTTGAGGCTGGCTAATGCTATTGCCTGGCTTCCTCACCAGCTGACCCTGTCAGATATATCCTCTGTCAATGAATTTAGGTCACATCCATCCATCGTGGCTGGATATTAAAAATAGAGTTAGTAACGTGAAAACGTCAAGTTAGTAACTCTATTAATATTAAAACATAATTTATGTAGGAATCAATATTAGATACGAGAAAAGGAGAAAGTTGTTATATGTTAAAAATACAGTTGGTAACTCGTAAACATAGAGTTACTAACTATAAACATGTAAATATTTCCTTTTCATGTAGGAATAAATACATGATAAGAAGACACATTTAGAGCAAAGTATCAAAAAATCAAGTTAGTAACTGATGAGTTTGTAGTTAGTAACTTGATTTCTGTTGCCCAGACTAAATGATATGGGACTGATTTGGTCTGGCCATTGACCGTACGATATGTATCCACTATGTATCTACTTGTGTTTGGCCAAAATATTTTGCTACATTTGTGAGTTGTGTCATATGGTAGATTTTAGCCCGCCAAGTTTTTTTAGGTAGAACTTATTGTACTAATCCTACATAAAAATTTCATACGTACCTACCAAAATAAGCCATTAGCAGCTTAATAGCTAAGTCTGTTTTGGTGGGGAAAAAACTCCTCAGCGCTTGTACTTTTGGTTAGGTACATACCTGTGGCAGGAACCATTTTCACCTGCATTGACTGTTTCTACCTGCATAGGAATCTTCCAGTTGCCGTTAGACCAATTCATAAAAAAACATCTCTTACACAGAACAATTTAACCATGGCCAAAATGGCCAGTGGAATCAATGTTTCAGTTGGGCGATAGCACTCATATCGTATGGGGGCCTTCCTTTACCCCTTGGGAAGGCACCATGCAAGTTTTGTTGATTGTCGGATAGTATTGATAGTAATATTAATTTTTAGTTTGGTACCATTGTCGCCAGATTTTTTTATTGCGATGATAAGCATGATAGTGCTGGCAACAATTTCGCCCCCCTCCTTTGATGTAGCTGTTGCAGAGGAAGATATCCTTCCCCAATAGAATGGTGCACTCCCTTGTAGCACATGTACATGTCGCTGCTGTGGGGGTGCTTTGCCGTGCTTGCTCTCTCTCCTGGGCAATCAACCCAACAACACTTTCCTTTTTTTTCTGCCGGATAGCTCTGATGGACCATCTGCAGTGCCATCCACTTAAAATCATTTTGCCACAGTGCATAACTCCCCTCCACCATTGCTGTTGCCATTGGAATAGGCCTCGCTTGATCTGGCATGAAGCCAAAAGCATCCAAACGTATTTTCCGGCCGCTGAACCACCCAAACATCTTCATCATGTCCTGAGTCCAGCTCGGATGCTCTGCTTGCAGTTTTCTTATCTCCAGACCCCTCTGACGCAAGTTGTGAGTGAGCTCCCTCACCACATCACCCATGTCCAACAGTCTGAAAAGCGCCTGATAGATTTTGTACGTAAGAAGGTCTCACAGTAGTCTTTTGTTTGTGTTAGGCATGGCACATTAGTTCTCGTCCTTTCCCTCTTGCCATCATTGTCCCGCTGCTATCATTCCCATCCCCAACTCAATAATTGCTGGGCCATGGAAATTAGATAACGTCTTTACAAGCGCATTGTCTGACCAACCACATAGTTGAGAGGCCGCATTTTGTGCTGCCAGCACACACTATCATAGGTTGTCTTTGTCATCTTTCAAATCTTGTCAGCAACATTGGCGCCAACCCAATTCATCTGCGCAGTATTGCCAGACCTCACGGCCAATCATTGCCATGATGTCACCCATGGAAGCGCTATCCATGGTGCAGCAGTGCCTGGCTCCTTTGAAGTCATTGAGCATCAACAACAAAAGATTCACCCACTTTTGGATGCCAATGGTGTGGTTGCTCCTCCGGCCCAAATCCTCATCCGGCTTTCCACCAAACACTCACACGTGCAGTTTGTACAATGCAAAGTTGCCATGAGTTATGGCCAACAAGTGGATTGTTGCACCAGCTTTGGATCTGGCCCTTGCGTGATCAGGTTGTGGTACCAACCAGCAACATGGCTCTTGTCGAAGATGACCCAGCACCCAAACTATATGCACTCCTTCCACCAACGGTTGAAGTCATCCTTGAATATTGCAAACTTACAGTGATAATGAGATGTGTCATCCGGACTGGTCACTTTTTGTCTCTGTTTATCTCATCCCACTTGTCACCCTCCTTGGCATCCCAATCATTGTTGAAATGGAGGCAGTGGTACATATACTCAAATGCATTCTTCGGCATGCTCTCCATGCACGTACCTATTGCATTGAGTGACTCCCATGTTGACCAGCATCTCTCAATTGAAAGGTTACCCCAGTACTTTGAGCAAGCTAACATCCAAAAAACCAAGTGACGTGATCGGCTGTGATGTACTTTTTGTCCATGGGGGCATAGTACTTTGGAACTCAGTTCTTCATTGCAATACAATGTGTCATGTAGTTCCGCATCCTCATGGCCAAACACTCATAAAAAGTGTCCCTGCCACCAAATTTTGGGAGCATCCACACAAAGATGCGATTAAAACAAATATCCCCCCCTATGTCCATGAACCCCCTCAACTCCTCCTCCATCACTTTTGGCAAGAATTTGTTCTCTCCACAAAATGGAATAGGATTGTCCCATGTTGCCATCAACATGCATTGTCCACTCATTTGGCATCGACTTTTCATACCTCCTCTGCTCGTCATCGTCATTGTCATCACCACCATCTGCATTGCCATCCTCGACACTCAATAACAAATTTGTCATCATCTTTGTTGTCATCTTTCTCACCCTGTTTTCTCATCTTCATTGTTCTCTTTGTCATCGTTGTAGTCTGGTCATTCCCAAATTCAACATAATTGTCTCTGTCATCATCGGTGTTGTCATCATTGTCAACTGCACCACTCACGATGTTCTTGTCAATGCCCATTTCACAAGCATGATCCTGTGAAGATAGCAGTGATATCTGGTTGACAACGTTGTTGCATGGTGACTCGCATCTCATCATCTGGATAGCCAGGACAGCAATCCAGGAGATGGAAGTGGTCAAAGCTGGGTTGCTCCAAGTCCACATAAAGAAGGATGGACTCATTGAGCATCCCATAGCAATGATTGTTGCCGTTGAGCTGTACTTTGAAGTAGTACGCTTGAGGCCTGCCAAAATTTATCAAGGAAATACAACCAGAATTGAGGCGGTCATCATGGTAGTCAGGCCACCAGCTGCTTGGGACAATCAGCCAGATGCCCACTAATGACTCGGCCCATTCAGGGTTGATGGGGATGTGATTGATGACAAGGGAGGAGGTGCGGGGCATGGGATCAATAGTTGGCTTAGAAGTAGTAGGGTGACATGATCTGTGCATTGTGGTGACATCGTGCATCTTTGTTTTGTTTCTGGTACAAATCTACATACTACAATTAGCCAAAAAAATTTGGCGTGCCCAAAAACACAAAGCACAACTTGAGTTCTTAGCTAGTGCAAAAAGAGATGTCATTGTTCTCACAAACTTTGTAACAATCACCATAAATTGCGAGCAAGCTGATGTTCTTGTGATTTCAATGCACTATCTAACTCTGTGAACGGGTAAAAATTTGGCAAAAAACTACAACTTTACGTAGCTATTACAAAAAGTGGATGCTCATGAGCGTCCTTAGCTGTTACGCTGTTAACAGCTATGGATGCTCATGAGCATTCATTTTCTACAGTAGCTACGTAGTAGCATAGTTTCTCAGCGAAATTTTGTCTGCTCACAGAATTTGATAGCGCGTAGCCATTAAGCTGTTAAGGGATGTCTTTCCTACTATGATCTCCCCCCTTTTGTGCACAGCTTCATGTCATCCTCCACCTCCCCCTTTGTATGCTTCCTGCCTGTCAATTTTTCCCTCATCAAGGTAAGAGTCTCCTTGTATGCTCCTGCTTGGTACTGTCAATTTTGGCTGCTCTCCTCCATTCTCCCCCCTGTTCATGATTGCCACTCCTGTTGTTGTCTTACCTACGGTTTGACAAGACATGGTGGAAAGAGTAGAAGGATCTTTAATATGGTTTGATGTATCATGGCAGAACATAAATGAGGATATACCCAATGATGAAGAAAAACTGATGAAAGAAAAAGAACGGAGAAATTTGATGAAAAGCACAGTCAGTATTGGTAAATATGAGTAGGAGGAAAGAAAACAAGAGTAATGATGGGGGAATCAGTAAAAATGCCAATGACAATGATGATTGCTTAGACAGTGGGGAAACAAAAACCATAGTTTGATTTAATGTGACAGATGCAGAAAATGAGGGGGATAAAGATACAAAGAGGATAAATCCATCAACACACCACCACCACCACTGAGCATTGACAATGGGGGAAAGAATGGGGGGGGGATAGACACAAGTGAAAAAGGCTGTTCATCTGAGATGGGAGAGAAAGAGTGAAGAGTGGAGGAAGTGGCAGCAAGAAAAAAGGCCAAGATGACTAAGGTCATCAATAAGGACAAGATCATGGTGGAAGATGGGAGAGAAAGAGTTCAGAGTGGAGGAAGTGGCAATGAGAAAAGGCCAAGATGACTAAGGTTATCAATGAGCACAAGATCATGGTGGAGTATGCACTCTTTGCAGTAGCAGATGGGGGGAGGGATGAGAGCAATGTGGGCGCCAAAAACAGTTCGGTGAAAGACATGGATGAGGTTTGCCTCATTTTTGACATTGAAAGCAAAGGAAAACAGTATGCTAGAAAGAATTGGGAAGTCACATTAAGTTCAACAACAAATGTTGTATAGAGGATACAAGATGGGCAGTGTTAACAAGATGTACCTTTCTGCCCAAATCTTTTTAGCACCAAGGTGAAATAGACTATTGAATAGCATCAGCAAGGACATCCAACATGGTTGGGATGAAAAATACATATGTAAAAGTAAGCTCCTAATAAGTTTCACAATCTCAAAAAGTGAAGCAAAAGGAGGCACGCAAGGATTTGAGTGTGGTACGAGAACTCATCAACATCTTCGAGAAAATCTATCTGGATACCATTCGTTGTCCAGGCATGGTATGGAATGATGGGTTTGAGCGGTTTCATTATGACTACGCCTCAAGGAAAGGAGGACATAACAATGTTTCCTCCACAACTGTTGTGAACCTTGGTGTGATTAACTTGGAGGAGAATGAGGAGGAAGAGGTGGAATAGAGTGAATATACAGAGTCCAAAGATGTGAGTGTGGAGAAAGATGATCTATTCTCAGCACTGAATTTACCAGATCAACAAGAGAGAATGATGCCTTGGCCTGAGATTGTATCTTGCTTGACATGGACCCCAAGGAGACAAAAAAGCATGCCAAGATACCGGATTTCAATTTATCTAAAATTTGTGATGAAAACTCAGGTTGTCATCACAAGTGTTGTGATAATTGTGATGGCAAAGACAAAAAGGTTTTTCTCAATCATGTCATTTTCTTGACTGGGACAGTCAGAGTGCAAGCCAGCTTCCTGATTCTACTGGCAACACTTATTCACTTTTGGGCCCTATAAAATTGTTGCGTGGACTTTCCAAAGCCGGGAAATCATTTAACATCATTGTCCCTGGAGGCAGTCTTTGGGGTAGGATGTGTTTTAGAAATATCCGGACCTGATCAAGCAGCCAGGATTATTATCTCCAGAGGTACCCATTGGGGTAGGGAATGTAGTCTCACAATTACTTAGAGAAATGTAACAAATGTGGTATGATATTGGATTACAAATGAAAAGGTGCCTGTCCATGGGTTGCATGTCCATAAAGCAAACTGTTTGTGCTGCACCACTCTTTATTTTCTGACTTCATTTTTCGACAGACATTTTATTTTGACTATTCATGATCCTCGAATGTATTGCTGCGCATGCATATGCATCAAGACAAGCATACTCTCGCTGCTCAGGCGAAAGTGGCCGTATCAACCAATCAGAGCACTGTTCAGATTTATCAAGTTGCTTACCCAGAAAAACTTTGCAGGCACGGGAGCTAGAAAAACAAAGTCAGTGGGTCTTTTCCTTTAACAAAACCAATTGAAACAAACAGTTGAATAAATGCTTACAGTCCAAAGTGTTGCAGTCCGTCAATCGGGCTCGTCTCCGCAATTATATTCCGGAGATCCTCCACGTGCAGGTAATCATTCTGTGGGAACCAATGGTCCATCGTGTGACACGGCGAATTTCTGAGGCGCTTAATGTCTTCGTTGCAAGCAAATCCAATCACACGTTGCCGCTGTGCATCGCTTGAGCGCGTGAACATCTTACCGACCGTTGATCTGAGCGCATCGCAGCCGTCTTTTGTGACTGTTAGCGACGGAATATCAATTAGCAAACAGGACGTGGTTGTGGCTAATTGCAGTAGCGCAACAAAATTTATGCTCTCGTGGAATTCGCAATCAAAGCCGACCGTTTCCCCCCCCGTAAGCGCATTGAACTGCATCAAGAGGTCATCCGGATCAGAAATGAGCTCAGGTAAGGGGCCTCCGGGACATACGTCATCGTCCCATTGCAAGTAGGTCAGTCTCCGCTTCTTTAGTTCCTCCATTATCTGTATCGGGTCGTGCTTATACTGCATGTCCCACAACTTTGCAAGTCTCATTGCTACGGTATGCATGTTTGCTGCGCGCAGACGACGGAGGCTAAATTCTCGGATTCGCAAGCTCATATTCTCCGTTGCACCGCCCTCTCCGTGCCAACTCGTCCGATTCGCGCACTTATGTGAATCAATGCTTAGCCTCGCGACCATTTCATCCACGCGCTCGATCTGCTTGTCGATGATTTGAACTTGTCTCCTCTTGATAACCTTATCTATGGTGTCGCATGCGTGCATAAATCTTGCCTCCGCAAAGCGTTCGGGCCCGCTGAAGGAAAAGTACTTGGACGCAAAGACATCTGCACGCTGATACAAACGATTATCGAAGGTGACGTCTATGATAGCCCCGGCCGCAAGATGGGCAATTGAGTTCTGCGGTAGCGATGGGATCAAGCTGTATTCCGCTTCTAATGGTTCTGTTTCTTGTTCAATTGAGAACGAAGTCGCCACCTTTTGTTTCTGTCCCTTCTGAGTAGCAAATGTTGGCTGTGAAGAAAGCACTGTATCGATGGCAGCGTCGCAAAGAAGCTCGGCAGAATACCAGAGATCTATTGAAGCTGCAATCCTAACCAGCCTTTCTACTCTTACTCTATTCCATGGCCGGATATTCGCGATGATTGAGAATATAGGCGCAGTGATATCTTTTGAGACAAGGAGTCTGTGTTCATTAGTATCAGCTCCATGTATGACGCTAGCTACAAGATCGGCTGCCGCTTTGGAAAGCTCCTCGTCTCCGATATTCAGCATCCTACCGAATTCTCCTACACTGAATCCGCTCTCGATCTTCGCTACTATTTGCAAATCAATGCAGCAGTTATCGTCATTCGTGGATTTTGCAACCGTTTCGATGGCAAGACGAAGTAAACCCAACACTGCAGCTCGTGCCATGGCGTGTGCAATCACATGCACCGTCGACGTTCCTTTTCGATTGAATAGGTACCTGTGGCCACGAGGAAGGATAGCCCCAGCAATCATTTTAGTGACAGATGCATCGGTCGAATCCATCGATAGTGCAAGTCCCACGGCCAATAAGGCAAGCGTTGTCGACAGATCGCTCGCTTCGGTATCGCCCACGTCATCGGCGGATTCGGCATAAATTGTGGAGTTCACTACGGATTCAAGTGCCTTCCATGCATGAACCGATGACTTGTTTGGTTGTCTTCGCGATAGATTCACACGATGGACTAGTTCATGAAGTGCTCCTACTGCAGTGTATGCATCGCAAGTTAACTCCCGAAGGATGTTCCCGCTTTCACCTTTCGAGGGGTATTTTTTATCAATATCGGTAGTATCATCGCTAACGCCACCCGCTTCATCCGTACCAAAGGATAACGTTCGAGATTTAAGGCGATGCAAGGTGTGAATTGCTCCTTGGACTGTTCGTGGCACGTCAATTGCTTCGTTTGCGCATTCGATACTCCGTATCGAATCACGCAATATCGAGCAGATATGATCCACCGCCGATTGCTGATCGCGGTTGTCGGCATTGGCTGATATGGTTGTTAGTTTTTCCATCCTCACCGGGCTGTCAACGTAATATTCTCCCAGTCGTCCTTCGAGAATCGATGACTTGGGTCGAAAAATACCTTGCCTGCGAGCGACGACGACGGCCTTGGTTACACCGAGAGGCACAGGCACTGGGCACCACCTTGTACGATCAACCCTGACCTTCCGCGTATGTGACGCCGTTCGCAGCGCTTGCGTCGCCACGGTGGCTGGTTCGAATGCTGCTGCCCACTGTAATACGCGCTTGGTTGGGATAGTTCTTGATGCCCTTTCCGATGGGCCTATATTGGATGATTGCGTCGATGTCGCGAGGACAAAGTTGATTACGACTGCGAGGAGGACGATCAAAAGGATCATGCAATCACCAGAAGGGAGGTGTTCGTGTCGGCGTTGGCGACAGAGGAGCAATGAGACCAAGTGCCAGACGCATATTACAACATCATAATGGAGCGATCCCAAAATTAAATTTGTGTTTGTGCAACACTTAAAAATCGCC
>JALLPB010001535.1:0-10735 GCA_036939975.1 Cyclostephanos tholiformis | reverse complement strand
CCTTTTGTCTAATCCTCAATGGCAATCACCCTGCCCCTTAGTTACTCTCAACAGTGGGTCAGCAGCTTTTTAAAGTATCATTGTCCATGGCGTGGGAGCGCCCAATATAATTATATCTAACACCTTCCCCACATCATGGAAAATGATGTGTACAAACAATTTGGTCACAACCCATCTAGAGGGTGTATCACATATACCGCCACCACCAGCATTGAGTTGTCCCATTTTTTTCATGCTTCATTATAAAATAATCCAATAGATATGACATGTATTACTATGTTTTACTCCCCTAAACTGCCCCTGCCTCTTCCTTGAAATCTAGAGAAAATGCCCCACCAACATTCAAAATGTCTTGGTTCTCAACTGCTAGTACTAGCCCATCGTTGCCATCCCCATCGCTGATGCTGTTGATGCATTTAATGCAAGCCCACTTCCCTTTCTCGAGAGCTGCATCTGGATACAGTCCCATAATGGATTTTTGAACGTACTCAAAAAATTCTGCATCATCCATCCCCCCCTTGTTGTTTAAACCAAGTGAAACTGGGAATGACTGCTCGACCCCAAAAAATCCCCTCATATCAAGCATGTACCAAATCATTTTGATTCGAATTGATTCAGACTCCACAGTCTACGCCGCAGTCTGAAACTGAAAGTGGGGGGAATTGGCTCCCCACTTGCAGAGATGCCACTTTTCATAGTCATTGTCAAAGCTGACTTTGATGTCACTTTGTCGAGAGACAGGCCATCCTCCTCGATTCCCATTGTTCTCATCTAAAGAGATGCATGTCTCATCCATGTTGATGATACGAGATGATACACCATCCTCAAATACCAGCTCATCATTTGAATTTTGATTTGCAAATCCATATTCGACCAAAAATACCTCCCAACTATTAAACCAATGGTCAAGGTTTTGATATGTCGTCCACCTCACACGTTGGTCCTCAACACAGTTTAATTTCATTGCATCCATCATTTCCTCCACTGTATCTTGCAGTAGATGACTGAGTAGCTTTCCCGTGTCAGGTGATGATATCCCCACCATTTTTGCAAGAGAAAAAATCAATTTGGGGCGACTATCCCCCAAGCATTAGTTCATCTGATTCATTGGGGTGAACAATGACAAGGCGGCACAAAGCAACTTGTAGTTAGCCTTTGCAATTGTGCCAGGTGGTCCCATTTTCTTGGGTGAAGCAATTAGACCCTCATTTGCATAGAAGCTGATTGTCGAGTAGTGTCCATCGACAGAATATTTTTTTAATTTGATCCTGAACTTGCCTCAACGACATCCCCCCCTTAGGTTTGGCCCTCTCCTGCATGTAGAGACACACGGCCTCTTTATGTGCAACTGTTTTGTGCTTCTTCATCTTTAGATCATCCACGCGCTTCTTCTTCAATGTAGATGCAGTAGTTTGCTGCTTCTTTTGCTTGGGAAGTGGGATGGTGATGACATCATCTGTCATCAACAAGCATGCGGCTGTCATCGTTGACGTGACAACTGCTTAGCTGGGAATGTCGGATTTTGAAATGTCATCCCGAGGGTCAAAATGACAGACATGTTTTATGTTGCCCAACATGTCTGCAGCATGTTGCTAGAGATGTTGCCGACATGTCCAAGAAACGTGTCTCCCAAGGACTGACAATGTTGTGCTGCTGATATGTTGGCTGACGTGTTGGCTATAATAGTTTTTAACTAAGTGAGTGCATAGATATGCTGTAATACTACTCCCCTCTCGCACCCTTGGTGCCACACATCTTTAAACATCGATGGAGGGTTCTCTTGTTGCTCTTTGGCAAGCTCATCTCATTCAGTTACAGGCAAAACTTGAAGCCTCTGAGCAATGCCTTCTCCTCCTTTCTAAGATTCTGTTAGTGCAAGAACTATGCATCCATCAGTTTGACCATCTATCTCATCTATCTATCAGATTTGACATTGGTGTAGAAGGTAGGAACCACCTCCAAACAGCTGAGGTTAATGCTACTCTTTGGGAGAGCCGCATCTGCCAAATTCTTGAATACCTTCAAGCTACCCACCCCAAACAGTTGGCGCTGTGGATCCACCTAAAGTGGAGGTGTACAATTGATACCCCCCTCCCAGACCCTGTGACTGTTCCACTCCCCTCCATTGCAACTATGACACGTCTCTCAGGTGGAACTCTGGGCAACAATATGACACATTGCGGTTGCTATTTGTGCAAATAATCCAGTATGAGATATTGGCCATGACTTTACCTTTGTGTTTGGTCACAACACTGCAACTCGCTATGTGACTGCCAAGCTCAATGAAACAATAAGGTATTCTGTATCCCTTCTCGAGGAGATTACTACTCTTCTTGATAATGCAAGACAACTTGAGAGGTTAGTTCAACAATGAGCAAACCATCTTCCTAAAGCATTAACCTCTATAATAATTAGTTGGTTTTGTTCTCCACCTCTGTGGTACCAATTGTTCCAGTTGCACCAACTGTTACTCCTGGACCTTTTCATACTTTCCATCCCAAGCATATTTAATCCAATCTGTTTCCCCTTTGATGTATTCTTTATCATGTTTGTACACATGATAACATTGATGCCTGCCTTGACCCTCCCTGACATATTCCACATCACCATTTACCATGAGCCAACTTCTGTGGATTCGTGTTGTCATAGCAGCAGGGCATCTTGCCTTCACATCTCTGTATAACAACCTCTCTGCTTTCCCACATGGAACATAAATTGTGGTTGTTGACCTGAACCTATCATCCTCTGCCAAATAACTAAGAAATCAATCAACATTCAGTATTCTGTCAGAGAATCCCTGGGTAGGCATCAATCCTATCTTTGGTTTGATCCAGTTGAGGTAATCAATATATGCTTCTCTCTTCTCTCCATGATTGGCAAACCCCTGAAATAGCAAACACATCATCCCATCCGCAGTCAACATGAATCTCATCCCTGTTTTTGTTAATCCCCAAATATTCTACAACTTCCAATCCCATCATGGTGCCCATTACTCTGGTGATAGTTAGCTCCCAATCAGATCCAGACTTTCTTTTAGCTCTGTAGTGAAAGCGGTACATCTTTTCCTTAAACAGACTTCTGTTGCATCCCTCAATCATGCTAAGGCACTTTCCACCATGGGCCTTGCAATGGCCACCTATCACAACATTAGTGTTACATCCAGATGTTGTGCATTTTTTCCTGTCATGGCCATGTAAGGCCTTGCCATGTGTGAGGCAAAGGCCTTCCTTTGGGCAAAGTTCTCACAGCCTGGAAATTCACACCTCTTGCATTTGCCATGTTCATGACACAAGCAATTGCCATCTTTCATTGCTATTTTGTTATATTTCAAGCACACCCGTCTCTCCCCCTCAATTAATTGATCCTCCACTGTTGCTACCCCTGCCTCCTCCTCCTCTGCTGCCAGTCTGTCAGAAATGGCAGTGGCAGTGGCAGTGGTGGTGTTAGTGGTGGCATCCATCATGAATGTGTCAATAGTGAGATGTGCGCTGTTTTTTTCAGGTTGTTTCCTCCTCTCATTGAAGAAGGGTTGGTCAAATTGCCCTTTCTATTCAAACTCTTGGCCAAGCAAGGACAAGTGGGCACTGCATCAAAACTGGACCAGGCAATCGGCAATCTCCTCTTGATCACCTTCTTCTACCTTGTCCACATTGGAGAATATACAGTGAAGGGTACATGAAATGAAGCAAAACAAACAGTCCAGTTTAAATTTGAAGATATCATATTCTTCAAAAAGACTGTGATGGCAGATTTACAGTGTCTTGCATGGAGTGCACCTCATAGCAATGGTAGATGGGACAACCATGAAATTGGACAATCAAAAGAATGGGTGGAAAGGTGTATGTGTTAATCCCCATTTTACCGTGAACTCTGTTTTTAAATGGTTTTTAAATGGGGATTCCCCAATTTAAAATTTTGTAGTCTGCCTACCCAGTTTAAAATGGGGAGTCCCCATTTTGAAATGGGGTATTTGGGTTGGCTGGGCATTCCAGTTGCTTTTTAGAAGCCCCCTCTCACCAAAAATACCAAAAATTGATATGATGACTTGTTGATATCCATATCAAAATGGTGATTTCTAGTTTGAAATGGATGGACATTTATTATCAATCCCCATTTTGATTTGAAATGGATGACCGTGTATAATAAATCCCCATTAAAAATGGCAATCATGATTTTAAAATGGTGATTGTGAGTTGACAGTTTTAAAATGGAGTCGATTCAGTCACTAACCCATTTCAAAATGGAGTTTGTTCTAGTCTGGGAAATCAAAGTTTTGTCACTATTTTGAAATGACTTGAAAATGGGGGGACCATTTTAAACAGTAGTCCCCATTTCAAATCGGGCAGGCAGATTGTGAAATTCTAAATTGGGGAGTCCCCATATAAAAACAGAGTTTGCGGTATAATGGGGATACATATGCATTTATCAAGAAATGAATGGTGAGGACTGCCTATGTCCGGTCAGGGCTCTCGTCGGCCACCACATCAAAATATGCATTTATTGGGAAACAAATTGTGAGGACTGCCTATGTATGGTCAGGGCTCTCGGCTGCTGCTTCCTACACATACGACAACATGGGAGAATGACAAAGACCTTCGAACTTCCTTTTGGCACAACAAATCCTGCACAGTCATCACAATATCCCACAACCAAGGGCATACCAATCACACTCATCAATACACATTCCCTCTGTAGCAGCAGCGCAAATGCACTTACACTTTTGGGATACTTGGACATGCAAATTCAGAAGATGGGACATTGGCGAGGTCAACATTCAAGGAGTACATCAGGGAGGAACTCAAGTGTTATGCACAAAACATGTCCCGCCGGGCCATGAAATGAAAATTCAACTTTGTCAACATCACGGGGAATGCATTCACTGAAATACCAAATGGCGCGCTTCACGGCATTGAACCTGAAGAATAATGGCATCACAGTGAATTCGCATACATGCAATATAACACCATCTCACATCACGACACTGTTGATAGTGACACCAACAAATTGGGCAATACAAAGTGGTGGCTGATTGGGATATATTGGGTGCACTAGCTTGTCCAGCACTCCCTGGCATCTTCTCCTGATGATACAGGGCAATGTCAAAACCAAACACAAATTTCTGTTATTGTCTTTCTATGTTATTGTTATTAAGGGGGGGCCCATGGTGCAGGGAGATGTGAGTGTGTTGGGATGGCGGGCATCCCGGTGATGCCCCAGACTGCCCGCCCCCGACCCAGTGGTGGGATGTCTCAAACATCCTCCCCTATGACTTGTCATATGATAATGAGTAGGATGACTTTTCAATTTTCAAGTCAGAGGGGAGCCTGGGTCACACAGGACTAACCCAGGCAAAGTTTTGAAACCACACTCACTCTCTCCCACACCTTGTATGGACCTAGTAGTAGGTGGGGGCTGGCATACAGCAGAGCAATGTAGTGCAGTCAAGTCAAGCAAGAGTTGAGGTCCAGTTGGAGACTTGATTGGGATAATGCACAGACTGCAATGGCGATCATGGAATGAGGGTAGCTCATTCCGTTTGGGCTCAACAGCACCATGCTCTGCTGTTTGTTGGGTTAGTAGCAATAAATCAAGCAGCTCCCACTCCCCTCTTTTAACCAATGGACAACTTTTTGAGTCAGAGGGGAGCCTGGGTTGTGTGGGACCAACCCAAGCAAAGTTTTGTCACCATTCTCACTCTCTCCCACACATTGTACGTGGGGGCTGGCATCCAGCAGAGCATTGTAGTGCAGTCAAGTCGGGCAAGAGTCGAGGTCCGGTCGGAGACCCACGTGTTCACGTAGAAATCATAAAATAAAATAGGTTGATGGACTGACTTTCATCTCTCTCAGAGCCTCTAAAAAGCTAAATTTACAAAGTGATGGGTCAATTGTAATAGCCATTTTAATATTATGTTATCCATAGTAATGGAGTTGAGGTAATGTGACAATGCTTATGCTTTTTGCAAGACATGTGTTATTGATGGAAATTGACCTAAAAGTATGTAGGGATTTGAAGCTTTTTCATTTATGTGTTAACAGCTAAATTTGTTGAAGATTAGACTTGACTTTTTGATGTTTAAGAAATAGACTGCAAAAAGTCAAGTCTATTTCTTAAACATCAAAAAGTCAAGTTTAGGTCGGGACTGAGTACAATTTCTACAGATTCCATGTTGAGAGGTTAGCCTATTTCTTAAACATCAAAATGTGAAGTCTAAATATTAGTCTTGACCTTTTGATATTTAAGAAATAGACTTGACTTTCTCGTGTCACAAATTACCAAATTACTTATTATGCCCACCAGCAAACCCCTAGAACCTTCCAATTTTGGGCCACCTCCCACAATGCACCGGACCATCCCAGAACCCCAAATTTTTAAAGGTAAAGTACCAACATCTTGACAACCAGTGTCTGATCGGACTGCCAATTGCACAATTTGATGGGGGGGTTTATTGCATTTCCGACTATATCCTATTCGGTGGCATGTCATATTCCACCGACTCTATTTATTTAATCTACCATACCTGGGGCGAGGGGGGATTCAGCAGCAAAAATCAAGGACATGGCTGCAGGGGGCATCATATGATGGGGGTTTTAATTGCACGTCCATTGATACCTTATTTAGCTGTGTCTCACCCTCCATTCTCTTTATTTATTCATTTTTCACACCCCAATGGTGGAGGGGGGGGGGGATTCAGCAGCAGTATGGCAAACCTGTCAACAATCTCCGAGTTGAAGAAGAAAGCAAAGGGAAAAGATGCACCGATGTCAAATGATGAAATCATCAAAATTGAGATGAGAAAGCAGGAGTTGAAGGCAGAGGCATCAAGGGCAGCGGTGATGGTGAGGGAAGAAGTGAAGGATTATGGACAATATCAGAAACAGAAAAGGACAGACCAGTGGTTCCAACAGAAGCTGAATTGGGTGGGGATGGCTCAGATGATGGGTGAGGGCGGCAGTTGGTAGCTGGAAATTATGATGAGACCCTTTGGTCGATTTGGTGCCAGTGGAGGGTTTAGAGGGGGAGGAGGAAACGGTGTTGTTGTTGGTGGTGGTGGTGAATCTCATGTGAGAGGTGGAGGATATGGCAGAGGATTCAGCGGAGGCAGAAATGGTGGCGACTGTAAAGGATATGGTGGTGGTTTTGGAGGAGGATTTGATGGAGTAGGAGATGGTGGCATGTGTGGAGGACACAGTGGTGGAGGTGGAGGAGTCAGTGGAGGAGGATACAATGGCAACGGAGGTGCTAAAAGAGGAGGTGGAGGATTCATTGGGGATCATGGAGTAGGAACAGCAGAGGCATGGGCGGAGGATACGGTGGTGGACAAGGCGGAGGATACGGTGGCGGTGGTGGACCAATGCAGGGTACCGGTGGATGCGGTGAAAGGCAGTGTGCCAGAGGAAGATGTGGGGAATAATTGATCCATCTGGAGGGGATATTTTCGGAGGTCGGGGCAGAGGAGGAGGAGGAAGTCAGGGTGCTGGAGGTGGAGGTATAGATGGAGGAGGAAGGAGAAGGTCCGGGTGGAGGCGGAGGCGGATGAGGACCAGCATGGGGGGGAATGGATATTCTTAGATACAATTGTTAGCATACTGTTTATTATTTATATTAAATCAATGCAATGACGCTATTATTACATAAGATCTTTCTTGCACCCCTAGAGTGGCCAAAAAGTCCATTGTGGAGGCAGGAGGAGGAGAAGGAGGGGAGGGGATGTGAACTTCTGCTGAATCCCCCCCCCACCATCAGGGTGTGAAAAATGAATAAATAAAGAGAACTGAGCACAAGACACGGCAAAATAAGGTATCAATGGATGCGCAATTAAAACCCCCATCAAGTGATGCCCCTGGCAGCCATGTCCAACAAGCGGCAGCCGACGTATTCAAGCATTTCCATCAATTTTTGCTGCTGAATCCCCCCCCCACCCTGGGTACAGTAGATTAAATAAATAGAGACGGCAAAATGTTACATGCCAATAGGATATAGTCAGAAACACAATAAAACCCCCCGTCAAATGGTGCAATTGGCAGTCCAATCGGACACCAGTTGTCAAGATGTTGGTACTTTACCTTTAAAAATTGGGGTTCTGGGGCCATGGTCTGGTGCGTTGTGGGAGGTGCCAAAAAAATGGGAGGTGGTCGGGGTTCGCTGACAGGCATAATCATAATGGAGCGTTCCCAAAACTCTTTTTATGATTTTTTTACACTTAAATCTCGCTAAATTTGTCACACCTAAACTTAAATATTACTAATTTAAGTGTAAAAAAGTCATAAACGCACCTATTTGTACAACCCCTCCATAATCTCCTGGATAGCTGGACTATCCTCATCATTATCGGAAAAACTACTATCACCAACCCCTTCACCTCCCTCACTCACCCCGTCCTCTGGCCCCAAATCCAGCTCATCAGACCCCCCCCCATTGAGCTATCTGATGCCTTTACAAGCTTGTAATATGCACGTTTATTGATATGAATGTGATGCGGGCAATTGGGATCACCTGTGGGGATTTTTGTCCTTGCCATCTCCTGAAATTTGCTTTTCAGAGAATCGGAGGTCCTGTTCAACCCCGGTTTGCATCGTGTATTTCCAAAATGTTGTCCCAATCAGTATTGGACATTGGAATAATGTCCACAACGGCCTCGGCCAAATAGCTCATGGGTGGTGGACAAAAACAAAAGACAGAAGTTACATAATGGTCATGTGTCTAGCCATTGTAAAATTGCTCTTGAATTGCTGTGTTCCCGAATTGCTGCAACTGCAGCTTCAGCCCATCCATCATTGCCCAACAGTCATGTAGCAATGGATGCCATGCCCCAAAAGCGGCTTTGTAATAATTGATGTCTTTGGCCGATGGGATAGACACTCGAGCAAGAGGATGATTGTGAAAAGTTTCAACAATGAGACGAATTCCAAATCTCAAATAAACAGAGAGATTGGTATAGGTTAGTCAGAAAACAAGTTGCAACACATTTAATGACCCTCAGGTTCGAGTCCATACTAATACCAGTCCCAAACAATCAGCGGCTTTCATTTCTCTCTTTCGCCCCATTGTATATTCAAAGTCAACAATTATCCCTGAACTGTCAAAGGGTGTGTGTCCATAAAACATAGGAGCAAATATCTCAAGTATCTTTCAAAAAGACTCGCAGTCAAAGCCCATCATCGTGATGTATGCTTGATCATTTTGTGAAGCTTGCAATTTTCGCCATGGCAATAACTCAGTGGAATCAGAGCACACCACGGAATCTTTTGATACTGCCAACGGCACTCCTCGATATAAAGACTCCTGAAGAAATCCTTCCTGTATCGGGAGTGCTTCTTCTTTGCTCGCATCGTTTTTTCATATTGCCCACGATGAAAAAATAGAGAAGGAGTAGGCGATGCAAGAAGCGCATCCTCAGCGGCATGGACGATGATGTGTACAGTAGGAAATTATTTTTGGCTGTCGATGCGGAGTAGCGGCGCCGGGCGGGGAGATCGTCAGCAAGGATGTTTTCTAACGTCCCGTGCAGGGGGGGGCGGCTAACTCTTCATCACTGCGACGATATGGATGGGTCGGTGGCCATGGAGGGGGGGAGGGGTGTCGCGGTGTAGTTTTTTTTGGGTGTTGAGGTGTCGATTCGAATTCTTACCCCCACCCTCTGAGTCGTAAGTTTGGTAGGAGGCCAGACAGTTTGTGCGTTAAAATTGCAGGTCAGACCGTTTGTGTGTGGGAATGTTGAAGGCCAGACAGTTTGTGCATAAAAAACACAAATCATAAAAAGAGTTTTGGGAATGCTCCAATGGTTACACAAATTACAGTGAACTTCTGGGCTCATGTCACACTCACACCTGTGACGTGTCCCCACCACCCCATTGCTACCTTGCTGTGGTGTATACCATGGCAATCAAAAAGACTTTTGTCTATCCCTTTTGCACAATGTAGAAATTGTGATAATTCATTAAGTAGTTTATTCATTTAATTATTTATTTATCATGCCATTACCACCATACTTGTTCCCCATCAGAGTGTGGGGAGGAGTTACAGATTTCCTTGGGTGTCATGTTTGATGAGACCATCATATGCTGTGGATAGGAATATTGGTGCACCATTACACTGTTCTGCCTCTGCAGATTGGGGTGGATTTTTGGAGAATAGGGGGAGGTGAGATTGCTTGTAAACTCCAGCCACATCCATGTAAGCTGTTTGAATTAATTGGTGGTACCCCTCATACTAGAAAGAGCAAGGTGAAATGTTGCAGCCACAAGGAGTGTGCATGGTTTCCCCCCAACTGTAAGCTGGAGTTTGCATTGGTTGCACATGGTACAATGGTGCAGCCACAAAGAATGCACAAAGGAAGCCCAGAAAGGGAGACGTTACCATCATTCCTTCACCACCAGACTTGTTGGTGCAGAATTCATGGAGTTGGCAGATTTCCTGGATCACAGCAAGGCTATAAATGATGTCAAGGTGCATTGGTTGAGGCCCCAAACCCACGTGGAATGGTTTCCATATCAACTCCATACATGTACAAGGTGTTTTAGACCATTTATATGGAGTGAATGGGCAGATGGATCCACCATCATTCAAATGTTTCATGCTGCTTCCTTCGTTGTCCCTACCGTTGAATATGCAGCTAAAGCAATGTTCTCGCCATTTTTCATTTGAATTCCTTTTGGTCAAAAACTGTCCATTCAAAAATGGTCTTTCAACCGGGCAAAACCATGAATTCATACCTACAAAACCATGACTTTGT
>JALLPB010001518.1:0-11154 GCA_036939975.1 Cyclostephanos tholiformis | reverse complement strand
AAGTGGCAAATGCATACTCACTCCCATCCATAGAACAAACAATCAAATACCTACATGCGGCAGCGGGCTACCCGACAAAAGAAACATGGATAAAAGCCATCAGAATGGGTTTTTTCATCACGTGGCCATCGTTAACAGTAGCAAACGTCAGTAAACACCACCCAGAATCAGATGAAACGCAGAAAGGACACATGAAGCGACAACGACAAGGTATACGATCAACTAGAATAGAAACAACAATGCAAAATGAACAAAACAATGCAAATGTGCCAAAGCCCAAAAAGATGAGAGACATACTAACCAAAATCCACAATGCAGCAGAAACCATGCATACCGACCAAACAGGAAGATTTCCAGCCACATCCAGCTCAGGCAACAAGTATATCATGGTCATGGTCGAAGTGGACGGCAACTACATCGATGCCGAACCCCTCAAGGACAAAACGGCAGGAGCAATGATCAAGGCATATCAGACTTTGTGGAAACGAATAACGGCAACAGGAATAATAACACCGACAACTCACATTATGGACAACGAAGCATCGGCAGAACTAAAAGCAGAAATCAAGAAAAATTGCAGCATCCAACTGGTACCACCGGACAACCATCGCAGAAATCTGGCAGAAAGGGCAATCCAGACGTTCAAAACACACTTCAAAGCAATATTAGCAGGTGTAGACGACACGTTTCCTATGAGACTATGGGACAAACTGATTCCACAAGCAATACTCACCTTGAACTTACTCAGACCAGCAAATGTGGTGCCGACAATATCAGCGTATCAATACGCACAGGGAAACTTTGACTATAACAAGATGCCACTTGCCCCACTTGGATGCGCCGTCCAATTATTCGAAAACAGAGACAAACGAGGCACTTGGGCGGAACATGCAACCGACGGTTGGTACATCGGAACCTCACCAGAACATTACCGATGCCACAAGATATATGTGAAGACCACGCGAAGTGAACGGATATCGGACACAGTTTTCTTTAAACACCGCTACATCACCCAACCAACACTGACTCCAAATGACACCCTGGTAAAGGCAATAGATGACTTAACCCATGCAATCAGAGGACAAAAGAATCATAAGGGAGCGGCCCAAATCGAGGCATTAGAGAAAATTGATGCGATACTCAACAACTTACCATCACCGCCAAAGAACAACCAGCGACATATAACCTTCGACAAATCAGTCATAATACCGGAGGCAGAAATAACGCAAACGTTAAAGCCAACAATACCAATCAACCTCACCAGGCATCAACCATCGGTGACCAGAGCCATCATTGACAAGCCACTCCGCAATAACATACCAACTCCAAGGGTGGAGAAAAATCACGCATCACCAAGGGTGAATCAAGAGAAGAAACACACATCTCCAAGGGTGGAGCAGCAGTTGGAAACACCATCAGTCCAATTACGAAAACTACGATCATGGACCCAAAATAACACCAGTGACCGATCACAATCCCATATTCAAAACAATCGACAACTCCAGGGTCAAGATCATCAAGAACGAATTCAGTTGGTCCGAGACGAAGACACGGGTGAATATCTCAATTACAGGCAATTAATCAAAAACCCAAAACATGCAAAAATATGGCTCACCTCAGCAGCCAATGAATTCGGACGACTAGCTCAAGGAGTAGGAGGAAGAGTGAAAGGAACCGACACGATCATCTTTATCCAAAAAAACCAGGTTCCCAACGACAGAATAAGAGATGTTACCTATGGAAGTTTCACATGCGACTATCGACCACACAAGGAAGAAAAGGAAAGAACAAGACTCACCGCGGGAGGAGACAGGATCAACTACCCCGACGATGTAGGCACCCCCACAGCCGACATGACCCTAGTCAAAATCCTTTTTAACAGCATCATTTCCACAGAAGGAGCAAAATGCGTCATGGTTGACCTGAAAGACTTTTACCTCAACACCCCGATGAAACGGTATGAATATATGCGATTGAAGATTACTGACATACCAGATGAAATTGTAGAAGAGTACAACCTACAAGAAAAGAAAACAGACGACGGGTACATTTACTGTGAGATTCGAAAGGGCATGTACGGATTACCACAAGCGGGAATAATTGCACAAGAACTATTACAAGACAGGCTTGCCAAAGTGGGGTATTACCAAAGCAAGATTGTTCCAGGCCTTTGGAAACACATCAGCAGAAAAACATGTTTCACATTAGTGGTGGACGACTTCGCAATAAAATACACAAACATGGATGATGCAAATCATATTATCAACGCACTCAAAAAGGACTATGTTACAACAGTTGATTGGGAGGCAAACAAATACATCGGACTCACTGTGGAATGGGACTATACAGACCGCAAAGTTTTTGTTCACATGCCAGGGTACATAACGAAAGCACTGCAACGATTCAACCACCCCCCCCCCAAGAAAAAACAAAACTCTCCCCATCCCCACGTTGTCCCTAAATATGGAGCGGTCACACAATATGCGGAGGAAGAGGATCAGTCCCCCCCTCTGAATAAAGAGGACACAAAATACGTCCAAGCGGTTGCGGGAACACTGCTCTACTATGGACGAGCGGTTGACAACACCATCCTCCCTGCCCTCAGCGCTATTGCCACGGAACAAGCGAAACCTACTGAAAAAACAATGACGATAATCAAACAGCTGTTGGATTATTGCGCAACACAGGAAGAGGCAGTTATATTGTACAAAGCAAGCAAGATGATACTTGCCGTACACAGCGATGCAGGATATTGCAACGAGAAGAAATCACGTAGTCGAGCGGGGGGCCATTTTTTCCTTTCCAACGATGATGAATTCCCTCCGAACAACGGCGCAATTCTCAGCATTGCCACAATAATTAAAGCGGTTATGTCATCAGCGGCTGAAGCAGAGTTAGGAGCGTTATACATCAATGCAAAAGAAGCAGTGTATATCCGTCAAATACTCACCGAACTTGGCCACCAGCAACCAAAAACACCAATTCAAACGGACAATTCGACAGCGGAAGGTGTAATAAATAGCAAAATCCAGCCCAAGCGAACCAAAGCGATGGACATGAGATATCACTGGCTACGCGACCGGGAAGCGCAAGGACAATTTAGAATTTATTGGCGCCCGGGGAAAACAAATCTGGCAGACTATTTTACCAAGCATCACCCTCCTTCACACCATGTCAACGTCAGATCAATTTTTTTGACCAAGGTAAAGGACCTAACAGAAGCCAGACGGCAGAGGGAGAACAGACAGACAAAACCACACATACCACAAGCTACGTTAGGCTACAAGGGTGTGTTAGACTGCGAGTCACGAACATAGCCAAAAATAGCTTTTTAGTGATTGGAGAATTTTAAATTTCATCCAAGTGGAAGGTTTGCAATACAGGTTTTTCTCAAGTGAAATCAAAAGCAGATACTCATAAATAAGTAATCACCTTTAGAATACAACTTTAGCTTGTCACTGTTTAGCAACGCCAGCATGGACATGGGCATTCAAGATGTCGGCGCTCATGGCTGGGCCAAATTTGGACACAGGACAACAAGTCACTTACCTAATATTTTATGTGGCACCATTCCTTCTATGTTTTTATTCCAAGCGCTCATCCCAACAGACCCCACACTCCGCAAGACAATGATCAACCTGCTCATCCAGGGGAGTCAATGACTCTGGCCCATATGAGGATGGAGAAATCACTATATTCCTAAATGTCTCAGGAAAAGAAATAAACCAAGGATCAGATTTCAGACAGCAGTTGAAGCTAGCAAAAAGATGAGCTTCCCGACTAACCTTCTCCCGCTCATCACCTCCCTCCTCAAGGATGGTTGTCATGTAGAGTCCTTCCTCTGCCGATGGAGAATGAGGGAGACTCAGACCCTCTATTGCATGAGGGCGCCCCCAACAGCCCTGTCAAGCACCGTCCATGGTGACTCAGCCTTCCGATTTGACTCGGACTCATTTCCGATTGGAGTTGACTGCCATGCCTCCAGGTGCATGGTGAACTCCCCTCACCTGTTCAAAAATTTAAAGCTCACAAAATTGTGAGAGGTGGAAGGCATCAATCAAGGGTTAGACGTCAAGGGCATTGGGACTTTCAAGTTCAAGATCGAATACAACAATGGCAAAACACATGAGATAAAAAAATCCAAACACTCTTTTCTTACCTGATTTGAAAAGGTGCCTCCTCTTGTCACAACAATGGGCGAAGAGGCAAGACACAATCGTCCACTGCCAAGAGGCATGCAGATGGAACTGACAAAAACAACTGCGTTTTGGTGTGGGGGCAAGGCAAACATGAAAAGACTATTCCATACAACTCCCAATCCAATGTTCCAATCATGTACATAGCATCGTCATCCTTGGCTTACCGCACATTTGCCATGACCTTCGAGGCAATGGAAGCAAACTTTTTTTGCCAGGAGCACGTTCTCCAACTTCTGGGCCTTCACCGGCTTGAATGCAGTGCACTCAACAAAAAAATCGTCGCCAAAGAAAATCTGAATTTTGATGGCAACAAACCAAAAGACAGCACAAGCCATGACGATGCGACAATAAAAACATCAAACATTACCTCACCTTCTGAGGAAGCACAAAAAGAGGAACCCAACGCCATTTGGATGATTACTCTGACCTTCGATCCATCCCCTCCTCTTGAGGAGGACAAGGAGCATCAACTCATTGCCACCAACAATCAGGCTGAGCTGATGCGTTGGCACCTGTTGTTCACAAAATTGAAACTACTAGCAAAAAATGGTGAGATCCCACGCCGACTGGCCAAAGTCCCAGCACCAAAGTGCACAGGATGCCTATTCGACGCCATGACAAAATTGCCTTGGCATGGCAAAGAGTCAAAATCCTCTTATGAAGTCTTCATCACGACCAAGCCAGGGGAGTGCGTGAGCGTCAATCACATGGTCTCAATGCAAGCAGGATTTTTTGCACAATTAAAAGGAAAACTTACTTCCAAGTGCTACCGCGCCGCATCCATCTTTGTGGACCACTTCTCCCACCTTCGATTTGTCCACCTCATGCAAAACCTGTTGTCAGAAGACACTATTAATGCAAAGTTAGCATTCAAATATTTTGCCCCAGATCACAGCATAGCAATAAAATACTACCATTGTGACAATGGCAGATTTGCAGACAATGCTCTCAAACAATCATGCAAGCACGGGAATCAAAGACATACCTTCTGTGGGGTCAACTCCCACTTTCAAAATGGAATCGCCAAGTGTGCAATTCGGGACCTCTCCGAGAGCACCAGGAAGCAGCTCTTTCATGCCCAACAGCGCTGGCCAGTGGCAGTGCACACAGCTTTGTGGCCCTATGCACTGCGCAATGCAGCACTCATGCACAACAATCTACCAATGCTGGATGATGGGAAGTCTTGGCTCGAGCTATTCCACTCAATTCGAGCTGGTGCAAAGATGGCACACGATCACACTTTTGCATGCCCAGTCTTTGCTTTGCAAAATGAACTTGCAGCAGGATACACGATTCCCAAATGGTCTCCTAGGGCTTGTCTTGGACTTAACTTGGGACCAAACACAATGCACGCAAGGAACGTGTACTTAGTGCTCAACTTAAGTACCTCTCACTGCAGTAATGAAGTACGGTGGGCCCGATGTGTTGGTGTCATCCACATGGCAACAATTAGCCGGCTTGAATTGTATGGAAGAATCTCTTTCTCAAAATCAAACTTCAACCCTGCACAGCCGTACTCAAGTCAAAACTCCATCTGACACCAGTGTTCTTTCAGAACATCTTGACGATTCCATGGATAATCAAGATTCGACCATCGAATTCCACAATGAACCTACCAAAGAAGCCATGGAAGTCACAACTCAACAAGAATCGCCAATCCAAATTCGGAATTCTCAAGAACGCAAGGGAGCTTCTCAAGAAATTTCAATGAACACATCAGCAGGTGTCAGCAAATGTGGAAGAATTTGCATCATGTCAAGAAAGATGGCTGATTCCATGTCTCAAAAGGAATTCTTTGGAAATGCACAAATGCACTACATGGCATCAAAGGCTGTTCTAGGCGAAACCCAAGAGAATATCTACCACAATTCACATCTCAAACTACAAGAAAGAATGCAAAATCCAATGTCATTCCATGCAAAAATGATGGGAGACATTATGTACTTGCATCAAGCGCTTAAGCAACCAGATGCATCCAAGATTTTCAGGGCTGTTGTACGAGAAATAAATGGCCATGTGGAGAACAAGCACTGGGAACTGGTCAATTGAGACTCCATGCCTGATGACGCACAGATCGTACCATCTGTCTGGTCAATACGGCGCAAGGGCGACTTAACAACCAACAAGATAACCAAGCACAAAGCCTGCCTAAATCTACATGGTGGCAAACAAGTGTATGGGATGAATTACTATGAGACATATGCTCCAGTTGTCTCATGGTTTGCCATCAGGCTGATGATCATATTTGGTATCCTGTTTGATTGGTCTCTCAGGCAAGTTGACTTCATCATGGCATATTCTCAAGCTCCTATCAAAATGGATATCTACATGGAACTTACACAAGGCATTGAGACAAAAACCAGGAACTCCAAGGACCACGTGCTCAAGTTGCTCAAGAACATTTATGGCCAAAAGCAGGCAGGCCATGTGTGGAATGAATACCTCTTCAACAAGTTGGCATCCATCAACTTCAAGCAATCCCTAATTGATGACTGTGTCTTTTACTGTGGTGACATCATATTCATGGTATATGTGGATGATGGAATCTTCATCGGCTCTGATGACTCCCAGCTCAGAGAAGTTATCAAGGAACTTCAGGATCTCAGCCTCAAGATTGAAGATCAAGGTCACCCTGCTGACTATGTAGGAGTCAACTTCAAGCCTAATCCAGACAAATGTTTTTCTGCTACTGTGATGCTGATTTCTCAGGAAACCCCAGTACTACCAAGTCATGCAGTGGTTGGATTGTCTTTTATGCAGGCTGTCTAGTTTGTTGGGCCTCCAAGCTTCAATCTCAAGTTGCATTATCTACAACTGAAGCTGAATATATTGCTACTCCAGTAATGAATCTCATTGATGAACTCAAGACTAAAGGTTTTTAAGTCATCTGCAACCAGCCTTATGTATATTGCAAGGTCTTTGAGGATAATTCAGGTGCTTTAGAGCTGGCACATCTTCCTAAGCTACGCCCAAGGACTAAGCATATCAATGTGTGCTATCATCACTTCCGTGAACATGTATGCAAAGGTCTCATCAAGATCCTCCTAATTGACACTAATGACCAGATAGCAGATACTCTTAGTAAGGCTTTAGCTCAAAATGACTTTACACGTCATCACCAGTCAATGTGTGGCATGTAGTCTCCCCAAGTACCAATGTGAGGGAGTGTTACATAATCATGATCAAGCATAGAGAAGAACCGAGGTACATTGGCTACTTACTTAGCTTAATATCTGCTGAGTCAGTCATGCTTCGAGACAATATATGTGACTGATATGATGGAATTAGTATAATTTGCTTAGGAAATTCTAGGAAAGGTCTAGGACACTCTACTAAGATCTCTAAGAAACAAGCTTCGAGCATAGTTACTCACATTTTTAGGGTTATTAGGGTTAAAATAATCTCATTAATTTCGCTCTGACCTGAAAATAAAGCCCTGCTAGCTTCGATATTAGGGGATGCCCTACAACTATCTAGCTAGTAGCATTTCTTTTGAAAGATAACACCCCCTCATCCTCCTCTTCACTCACTTTCCTCCTCTTCTTCAATGGTCCCACCGATGGAGGGGAGGTCATTGTTGATGATGGTGGCGATGGCGCGAGGGTTGGGGCTGATGACAATGACACACTGGAGGGAGCGATGAGGCTCACCATGTTGGACAGCATTGACGCCGTGGTGGACAGGTCCGGTGAGACGGGAGGGGCGGGGGGAGTTAGGATCGGAGAGTTGGAGGGGGGGGAAGAAGGAGGAGGACCCATCGTCTTCCATCACCGTCATCCTCTCCACCACCGATGACAGGTTGGGGCTGCTTGTTGGTGGGGAGCATTTCAACGTGTGGGGGGAGAAGGGGAGTAAATTAGCCATGAGGTGCCGGTGAGTCACCCCGGCGATCTGTGGCTGAGAATTGATTAAAAGAGGCGGGAAAAAAATTGAGCAAGTGGCTAATAGGGCACCCCCGCACGTGCAAGATCAAGCGCGTTTGTTCTACACCCCCGGCGGGCTGATCTGACCGGGGGTTGTTGAAATATTCTCATCTTACCTTGACTTTGCTGCCAAAATTGGCTGGCGGAAATTTGGATTTTGAGCTCCTTGGGTCCCCGGTGCCGCACTAAGTTGACCACGGTAATATCAGTTGGCACCAAAAATTGAAAATTCAAAATCGCAAGTCAAAAAAGAGGAAGGAAAAAAGAGAAGCGAGAAAGATAAATGGGGGGGGGAGAGGCAAAATTTTGGCCATGGGCGATTATTCGCCAAATTTGGACCAACAAAACGATGGCCAGATATGCAGTGGCAGATAAAAGGAATTGGCGCACAAATACTATCTATACATAGGCACACAATTTTCAAAGCATACTGTTCCTATGTAGATTTAGCCTAAATTCTACGTGCTCGGCCAGGGGAAATGTCAGTCATCTGTTTTTTTTTCTTCGCAACAAATATACCACATTCTATGGAAGACGACATGTAATAGGCGCACAATCCAATTCCATGGCATCAGTGACAGCATCTATTGTCTGGGCAGCTGGACTTAGGCTCTTAATGGTGTCCACTGACGTAATGCAGTGTCAGTTTTGGATTGGGTGCTTGTTGTAACTTAACAACAATGGGCCAAAGGCGAGCGTCATAGCTGACATTTTTGTGTGCATAAATATAGTTTATGAAGAGATACGGCCAAAATTTTTTGTCTATTCCATAAAAAGGGAAAATTGTTCAAATACGTGTTCTTATGAAAAACCCATTTCACTGCTCCAAGAAAAAAAGAGATAATTCACAAACACAGGATTTTGATTCATATTTTTTAATGGGCATTGTTGGATTACATGGGAGAATGTAACCTAGAAGGGAGACGTATGGACCAAAAAAGAGTATCTAATTAGTACATGTATGTGCCAACTTGAAATCTTAGCCAGAACTTCCTTCGACCTCACTTAATTAAAATAATCATCTATGATTGTATAATATTAGACGCAGAATATTCCGATATAAGGTGTGATTGAAAAGGCGACCGCCATTAGGTGGTTCCCCAACATTATTTTAATTAAGTCATCAATCGGACTCCAGCAGTCATGGCTGGAAGAGGAAGAGGCGGCCGCGGCGGCGGTCGCAACAACAACATTAACTCGGGACATGGAGGCGGCAGGGGAGGCCATGGTAGCGTCACCAGAACGAGAGTCGTAAAGACTGGACTGAACAAGGAGTTAGAAGGAAAAATATTCGACCTAGGCGAAAGATCTTCAGCTGATCTCATGCGCAACACACAGATTAAAATTGCACAATACATCGGTAGCATGTACGGAGGAGATATAATGGGAGAGCTGGAGACAAAGAAGGAGTTTGTAACTCCACCGACAGAATATCCTCTGACTGCTCTCGCGCAAAAGACCGACTATGAGAATATGATCCGTGCCCAGCAAGGCAAAACCCTCACAAGTTTGAGACAAAAGGAAAGTCGTTTGAATCTCTACAGTACGATGAAATGTGGGCAAATACAACATGTACTAAAGATATGATATGAGGTTGAGCTTACGGTTACCGCTTACTATGTTAGGATCTTAACTTTTATGTAAACGCCCACTCTCTTGAGTCCTCTCTCCATGATACATCTCCTTCTTTTATCCTGTTTCCCTATCCCCTTGCCGTTGGCCCATCGTGCTGTCATTATTTAAACAAAGTCGCATCAAAATCCAGATTGGTACGACCGATCCTGCAGATGTTGAGGAAATTGATAAGCTCAAGGACCAACTATCGGAAATCGAGAATAAAATTCTCAGAGCAGAATACGACCTTCATAACGGCGTTGATCTGCCTTTGACGGAAGAAGAGAAAGGAGAGTGGCAACAAAGTCAAAAAGTCTACAGCTAGCGAGTTACGAAACATCTACTAAATCAGCAGAAGGCATTTGTGATTATCATCGGGCAATGTACGCAAAGGTTGCAGGACAAGCTCCATGATGAACCTCAATGGGATAAAATCAATAAAAATCAAAAGCCGCTAGAACTCTACATGCTCAATGAAAAGGTAGTTATGAAGCAAACTGGAGACGAATACCCCCCACACAATCTCGTGGAGAATCTGTTAGCTGTCCTAACATTAAAGTAACAGAACAACCAATCTAATGCTCAATGGTACGAGAAACTAAATACGAGAGTCGACGTTGCGGAATCTGTGGGAATGCAATTCAACAACTTCTCGAGCTTGTGGGACTACTGCTGCGAATCAAAAGGATGGAGGGATTTCGATACGTTAGCTTCCAATGAAAAGGATGTGATTAAAAGCAAATCGAAAGAAAGATTGTTAGTGTACCTCCTAATTGTCAATAGCAGCAATACTCCAACACACGAATCACTTAAGAACAATTTATTGGAAGCGTTCATCGCTAGAAGGGATGAATATCCGGAAACACGGAGCGATGCTATCGCACTTCTCAATAAGTATGACGAAAGGAAACCACCACCAGCAATGGCAACAAACGAAGGTACGGCATTCACACAAAAAGGACAAAAAGGACAAAAAGGAAAGAAGAAGTCAGATGAGAAGAAGAAGGATGACAGCAACAACGATAAAGGTAAAACAGATAAGGACTTATGGAAGGATAAACAATGCTTCATTTGCGATAAAAAGGGGCATCCTGCATCCAAATGCCCATCAAAGAAGAAGAAATTGACAGACTCCGACGATTCGTCGATCTCTTCTAAATCAGACAAAGTGGACCAACTTGAGAAGAAGATCAAGAAGCAGTTCACGCAGCTGAAGGCACAGATTGAGGCTGATGAAGATATGTTGGATTCGGATGACAAACAATCCCATTTCCAATTCATGCAGCACTTCTGTTTATTCAACCGGTATGTGACACCTGTCAAGACACATATGGAAGTGGCGCTTAAACAATCAAAAGGAAAACTAAGCGACATCAACCTACGAGAAGTAATACTCCTTGACAATCAGTCTACAATGT
>JALLPB010001514.1:0-10782 GCA_036939975.1 Cyclostephanos tholiformis | reverse complement strand
GCTCTTCCGATCTACCAAACGAAAACAAAAATAAACTCAAAACGACCAAACGTTTCCTCAGAGCGTGCTGTTCCCTCGCCTACCTCCTCTTCGGCCTGCTGTGCCTAGATCGATTCACGAGTCGGGCGTTCCTATCGACACAGGATCCGGTGGCATCGACCGCTATTCCGGCCGGTGGCGCGAAGGGCAGCAAGTACGATGCGCCGAATTTGGCATGATGGAAAAATCAAGGAAATGGATGGATAGTGTCGGGGGAACAATATTTTAATACCATGTATGTGAGAAAGAAAAATGCAAGAAAGGAATCGTTTGGAGTGAATGCACACCCCCAATATATTCATTTCGCTTGTTGTTGTACAGTATTTAATTTTTTTTTGATACTTTAATTGGAGAATTTATATTACGGTCTCCGCAAGTTGTGACACCTTTTCATGCCGTACTCTGCTCTGCTCTTACTTAAAAGCTCTCATGTTAAAGGAGTTCATTTATAAAAAAACTACAATGCTCGCCCTCCCTAAATACAGCACAGAAACACACGTAAAAATACTATTTAATCCATGCCTATAATATTATAACATCTTTAATATTGAGCAATCTTTAATATTGAGCAATTGTGAATTGCAATATTCCTCCAGCCAAGCCCATTATAGCCACGGCGACTAAACTCGGAATGCCACGGCCGATAAATATTGAGAAGATGTTAAGAGATACGGCCAGCATGACCATGCTGGGCGGCGGGGCCTTTCCATAGCATGAATGCTTCACAAGGTATTGAATGCCGGGAAGGGTCGAAAGAAGCCCCAGAAGGTGCACCAAAGGACCCAACATGCTTTTAGAAGTCCATATCCCACTGCCACTGAGCTTAGAGGCGGCGACCAGGGTCCTCGTGTGAACTATGCTCTTCTTGGCCATTTTGGCGACTTCATCCAATGCCTTCACCCCCGTGGTTCTATGGGCGGAACCGTAGACGAAAGAAAATAAATCATCTTGGCTCGTGATCGAATCACTGGTGCCGAACAGGAAGCTGAATTTCGACAGCACACAGCCCCGTAGAAATATTGCGTAGCAGGACGACGCTAGGAACACTGCTATCGTCCCTACAAACGGTGGTGCAAACCAATTCGATCGAGTCAGCGACGAAAGGATCAGACCTTTTGGTTTCAATTTTGTCGATGTTATGTGGTACTTCTTCCTGCCGCTCCCGGCGCTTCCTTCTCCTTCCAGGAGAAGTAGAATGGGAGAGCACAGCAAAGTGCCCCAAACTGACGCCTGCATTCACAAGTTGAGGAAGGTTCAAAAATGAGGGAACGGGATTCAACCACAGTAACCAAGCGCACGATTGCGCACGAAGAATCCTTACCGGAATGCCAGCAATAGAAGTTGTGCCAACGACGCCTACACCAGCTAGCCCATACCGGCCATACATAACAATGATTGCACAGAGCCATGATATGACGCATCCCATATTGCCGTATCCTCGAGTGGTAGGGGATTTCTCTTCTCGTATGCGCACCATGACGCTGAAGGCGCCGGCAAGTAGTCCACAAACACTGAGATATGTGGATGCCCAGCCACCGATTCCAAAAGGGTACGCGTGGGCGGATAACGACACGCTTGAGATGACGAAAAACACGGGGAATCCCACACCAGCCCACAAATTGGCGATTTGTTCCACCTCGACGAATTCTCTCACTTCGAGGAAGTAACCCATAACTGCAGCGACAGTTCCCAAAGTTGACATCGCCATACAGGAGAAAGTCGTGACGAAAATGGGTATGAATATATCCTTACTCATGCTCTGCATGGTAATGAACCACGAGAGCCCGCATCCAAACATCATCCCAAATATTATCAGGCGAAGAAATTGTCGAGAGTCTCGTCTTCCGGCGTCATCTTTCATCTCTCTGAGCTCAAGAGGGCCCGATATGGCCAACATGATTGCCAAAAAAGCAGACACTAAGCCCCAACCGCCAGTGGCAACGTCGTCCTCCGCATCCAAACTTGATACTGATTGAAATGCATAGCCGTCTTCCAACAACGACGACGAGGACGGGGAGGAACCCGGAATGGCCGGAGCGGCGAAAGATACGAACAGCCCCATGACGAAAGTCAGTGCCGACACTTTGCGCCATACCTCCGCTCCGCCATCGGGGAGGAAATGCTTGATCATTGACAAAACAGATATGCCCCATAGGGATGCTGAGTATCCGGCAATCTCTGACCATTTCGACGACGTAGAGTAACCGCCTCCGCCGCCGCCCTGACTGGTAAGGAGACCGACCAGCGGTTCAATCACGTGATGGACGGCAGCCACAATCACGAACGGTAACAAAATTGCGCAATAAAAGACGACCGTCCAGTTGGCGTATATTGGAAGTCCTCGCGGGCCCCAAGGCTTGGCACTGGGATCCCTCCTCCTTCTCGAATGCGTCGTGGCCATTTTCATATGAATCGGCTTAATGAAAGAGGGCATTTGGAGCAAAATGATAAGCAACGAGGCCACCACCCAACGACGATACAGCATCCCGAGAGAATCATAGGCGTCGAGACTCGATTCTATGACGACGGCAAGAATTTTACCAATCATGATCGAGGCGGAAACAACAACGCTAACCTCCCTGATTAGGTTCTGTACCCTCAAATGCCAGATAACGACGAGGGAGAGCACACCCGTGAAAATCGCCATCCCGGGCAAGTATACCGCCACCCGCCCGACCTCGTAATTATCCCTGGAATACAACGGCATCGGCTCGATGATCAACGCGAACTCCATCACGACGAGGACGAGGGCGTACACGATCAAACATGCACCCGTGGCGTCGTACTGCCACATCAGCCGCGAGCCGATTCCCCCGGGGGCACGCGCGACCAATCCCACCAGCAATATAAGCCAAGTGCTCGCGAACATGGCCAGGTTTGCAAACTTCCTGAGAACGACGGTCCTGCCGGGTATGATCTGCACGCTCTCGTTGAGGAACGTTAGCCTGTAAGTCACGAGGATCGATGCCACGGTAGTGTACACGAACGCCATGAGCATCGCATATCGGAGCTGTCGTGTCAGTATCCAAAGCGCGAGGCTCGTGGCGAATAAAACCGGCACGGGGAGGAACATCCAACTCGGACCGCAGCTAAGGCCGAAACACGATGCCGACGACGCCAATAGTAGTTGGAAGAAATCCTCGTGGTACTCCCCGAGGAGGTACCCGTCGCCGGTGGCGTCCTTACGACCGAGGAACCAATAGGACGCGCAGGCGAGGACCGTACCGCACGATAGTAGGGCCGACGCCCAAGCCGGGGAGGATATACCGTCGTGTCCGTTGATTATGTACGATGCGCGCGCGCACAGCGGCACGAGGTATCGATGCTGGAAGGCGATGCATCCCACGAGCGACACGACAACGGGGACGAACGACGATTCCGCCCGTAACATCCACGGCAACGATCGTCGCCATCGTTCGTCGATTATCGTCGTCCTCGTGCTGCCACCGCCGGTCGCGACGCGTAGGAGGAGTCGATGGAGGGCGTACGGCACCGCGCATATGAGCACAAGGTCGTATACGTCGTCCCACGACGCGTATCGATAGGCAATGTGATATCGGAACGAAATAACGTGCATCAACGCCGGGAGGAAGACGAGGAGGCACGACATGTTCCGACCCTCGCGCGGATGGACGGCGCAGCGATGGTGCGACGATGACGAATGAGAAGTCGACGAATAAGATGAGGTGGAGGTACGCCCATCGTCGTTCTTCTTCGACGACGACCACGACGGCCCGTCGTCCGTAACGTATCCCCCGTAATCCTCCATCCCCCCCCGCTCATCCCCCACCCCCCCCCCGCCACCGACGCCGACTCGTGCGAATCGCGATTTCGCCGATCCGACCAGCCGTATCCCGAGCGCCAAGTGAAACGCGAACGCGTACGGCGCGACCGACGCCGCGAGGTCCGTACTCCCCCCCCCCATCGTCGAGTGCGACGGCATGCCACCGCCTCCGCAATATTCCATCAGGGCGTATGCCACATACGACGCGGATACGGGCGGCAACGTCGAGTGTAGCGCGCGCTCGACGAACGACGATAGCGCGGGCATGGCACGATGCAGGCGATGAAATTGAAGCGTCATCCACATGGCCAATTGCAACAGGAGGAAAGTCGATACGCACAACCTAGCGATGGGAGGCGACGAGATGAGAATCGACGTGTACATGCCGCGCGATGACGGGACGACGACGACGACGTTCGACGATGCACTGCTCCCCCCCCCCTCCCCCCCCGACGACGACGACGACAACGACAATGACGACGTCGTCGACGCATCGTTCATAATCGTCGTAACCCCCCCACCCCCACCGTTGTAACCCCCCCCTCCCCCGACGATACCGACGTCCTCCATCCCGAGACACGCGATGTCGTAAACGACAACGAGAGTCAGGTACGCCCAACATGCCCACAGCGAACATATCGAGTAATATCCCCCCCTCCATCCCCCGCTCCCACCGCTCCCGCTCCTCCCGGGTCCAACGCCTCCGCCGCCGTTACCGAAATTCGCCAAATCGAAGGAATACACTACCAATCCCGATGCGAGGAGGGATAGCATCGGATACGGCGTCGACGTCCCGAATAAAAAGAGGTGCGCTAACGGGGGCGTTATCAGCATCGCGATTCTTCGATCGATCGATATGACGTAATCATCTTTAACGTTATCGTCGTTATCGTCCCTCGAGATACCGACGACGACGGACGGACGGGGATCGAGTTTGCGACTGCCGGAAATGACGGAAACGATCATCCCGTCGTCGACGTCGTTTCCGTCGTCGTCGTCATCGTTCCGACGCTGTCGAGATCGTACGCCTATCGATGTCGTGGGGTCGTACGACGCGACGTCGACGTTCGTGGTCGCATCCACGTGGCGATGATGGCCATTCGGGTCATCGTAATCGCGATCGACATCGTCGTGACGATGTAACGATGACCCCATCGTCGTCGTCGAGCGAATCGTCGTCGCCGATGACGATGACGACGACGACGACGATGACGACGGTTGCGGCGGCGGCGGTGGCGGTAATCCGGGCGACGTCGAGGGGGAGGAGGGGGGGACGTGGTGGATGTCCTTCTCCGACGGCGACGAGCTCGACGGGTATCGAGACAAGAGAGGAGGGGGGGGAGGAGGAGGTAGAGGACGGGATGGGAAGGCCGATGGCGGCGGCGCCGCGATCGGGTTCCTTCCCCCCCCCGTTTGATGATGCTGTCGTCCTCGTCGTTCTTGGTCCATTTTATTTTATTATTTTTTGTTTAGATAGATCTCCACACGAGATTTCGATGGAGAAAAGACGGACGGACGACGGGCGGCCCCGCGCACAGGTGGGCGTATCTACCTACCTCTAGTATCTAGAAAGAACACAGATAATGGTAGCGAATCTAATCTAATCTAATCTAATCTAATCTAATCAATGCATTTTCTGGGGGATCAGAGGAAGAACGATATGTTGATGAGGACAAGGAAAATGATGGAACTTTGTCAGCTAACGATTATGACAAGGCCATCCTCCTCTCTGCCAGTGGAGACACTGATGATGAAGAGCAAGCTGAGGGAACTCAGCTTGTGCCTCCCCCCATATGATAGATGTGCCAAGAGATGGACACATCGAGGTGAGTCATGACAGGAATGGTGCCAAGGAAGCAGCGGGCAATGCAAGGGTGGTGTGGATAATCATGCTGATTGAAGAGGTGGGGGCTATGTTGGGGTGAATGCAAGAGCACCACATCCGCTGAGAGATAATCGTGCTGGTGGACGCGGTGGTGGGGATAATCATGCTGGTGGATGAGGTGGTGGTCATAGTAGCGCCTCATTGATGAGTAGCTAGAGTGTTCGTGGGAGGGCATTTTGTACCCCAATTGGTCATGGTTGGACTACAAAGAAGAAGAGGGGGTACACAAATGATGATGATATGGATGATGAAGAAAGTGGATGGTCTTTTGAGAATGTGATGGGCATGATGATGATGCAGGAGTGACAAAATGCCGCTGCAAGGGAAGCAGAAATGACTATGTGTTGCAATGAGATGGCCCTTCGCTGGAAGGAGAGTTGCCAACAGCAACAGATGATGAACATGCTGATGTTGACAATGATGTCAACCATCAGTGGCAACAATGCAATGAGTGCTGCCGTGGCCAGCCTCACAATGACCACCACCACTCTTCCTCCCCAGATGACAGCAACCTTGGACAATGACAATGAAAGGGTGGTGAGTGGAATGGAGGGGACAGAGGGGGTGGTGATTAGACAATGATTGACAATATCGTACGGTATAATGGGCACACATCATGAAGATATTGTTCAATATGATGGGCAGATCATGGAAAACTGATGACGATATCATACAATATGATTGGCGGACGACGACAATGATATTGTACGATATGATGAAAGGGAGGTGAGTGGAATGGAGGGGACAGGGGGGGGCGGCAATTAGACGATGATTGATGATATTGTATGATATAATGGGTAAACAACAACGACAATATCGTCCGATATGATGGGCTGATGATGGACAATGATGATGATATCATATAATACGATGAGCGGATGACAACGACAATATCGTACGATATGATGGGTTGATGATTTCTTAATTAATCTTAGTTATTACTCGACGACAGACGATGATATTGTCAAATCTTAATTAATCTAATATTTAACGATACGACAATGGACAACAATGACTACAAGATGATGCACAATGGAGACTACGGTTGTAAATTATTGATTAATCTTAGTTATTATATCATTTCTATTTCATTATTTGCATCAACAAGCAAGCAACTCCAAAACACATTGTGGATCTGGTTGATGCCCACAGTCCGTGCACGAAGATTGTACAAGAGAACAATCATCTTCTGTGAACGTGTCCTTCAGGCAAGGAAATGATGACTGGATCACTTGCATCCCCTATTCTGCTGCCTGGCACATCAATGTTGCTTGTCACTTCCACTGAATTTCTAACCTCTGCTCAGCAGTGGTTTGGGCAGTTGACACAAAAATATCTTGGGATGACTTGATAAGGTATCAATGGTTGACTTTGCCAAAAGCAGAGTCGACTGTGCACTTTCCCCCTGTAGATGCATAAACCTTCTCAAGCTTATCATAGATCCTGCCCTAATGAGCAACCTGGCTATTGTGAACCAACCCAGGAATATTGAAAAAGACAAAAGGAAGATTCCCATTGGGACAAAACCCAAAAACGGATGTGATGTAGTGGCCATGAGTCCATCTGTTGTAAAAGCGAGCCTGATTCTCACCATTACTTGGCTGCTACAGATACAACTTGATCCCATCCATCATTGACCACACATCGGACAGAAGTGGATAAGTTGCCCTGATACTTTATTGGTACATTGCAATGTCTTCATCTGCCAGGACACTAACCATGGTGAGGGAATCATTTTTCAGGGCCTTGACAATCACCCGGCATCTGAACCTCAAGTACACACAGAGGTTACTGTGACTCATCCTAAAAATGAGCTAAAGAGCAGTCATTGACCCTCTCGTACATGTCCAAACAAGAACAAGTCCAAGACAATCCTCAGAGCACACTATCCTTGGATGGCCTCCTTTGAATGTATCAACCTTTAAGGTGATGTGACTCTTGTTGAACGGGGTGTAGTGGTCAAATAAGGGTGCAAACTTTTTCAAAAGGGATCAAAACATCAGAAAATCAAATCCAGTCATGGTGATCATAGACTGATCAACCTGTGAGTTGAGCAGCTTTCACCAGGGAGAATCAGGCAAGAAGAGAAGGGAGATGCAAGGAATTTTCCTGGAACAGAGTGCTTTCTCCTCAGAGGATGGAGTGTTGTAGAATGCCTTCTGATACCTAGAGTGACACTTGTCAGGCCTACCACTCTCTGCAGAATCCTTCCACATCCTCAATAGCAAGAAGCACAGAGCCCAACTAAACACCATGATGATTGGCCTATGGTGGGTGTGAGGTTTTTGGAAGATGGTTTGTTCTCGGACACCATGAGCATGTCATAGCATTTTTTTGTCTAAGTACTTAGCTAAGTACTTAAAGTCTGTCCCCATATCTACCCTGTCACAGTGCTTGTGAGTCACAAACACAAAAAAGATGTTGGTTCCCAGGGCACCCAAAATACTTAATCAAGTATAAATTGCTAAATCTAGTATTTCCATGGATTATTCCCTAATGTAAAAACCTCTCAGTACAATGAGATAGAGCTCGACGAGATCTTTCGAACGGTATATGGGTCGCCTAAGTGAATTTTTACTGGAACATACCTAAAATCTATGTAGAAGCTACATGGTCCGGATCCCCTAAATTATTAAGTTGACTTTACTAACTATTCTCTCGCGTGCGTAGACTTGTACCAGAAAAATTCCCAAATGAAACAAACTGATCCAGCTTGGATCAAAACCAGTCGGGTCACCTAAGTAATTTTTTACTGGAACATACCAAAAATCTATGTAGAAGCTACATGGTCTGGATCCCCTAAATTATTAAGTTGACTTTACGAACTATTCTCCTCCTTTTTCAACTCCGATATGACATGCACAGCATGACACCATTGGCAAATCCATTTGCCTGGATGGCAAGAGCAATAGGTTCATCAGAAACCTAAAATTATTTAATCTTAACCATTCATTTATAACAATTATTTTTACAGAGCTGGTGGGGGCGACGTACTTCAGAGGGTCAAAACCGATTGACGGGATATGGGCAACATCTGAGATCTCAGTATTTAACGCCTCCATTATGCCAGCGGGTTATGGGATCGGGGACCACCGGTTGATTGTCATTGACTTTGCGTCAGCGGACGTAATCAGCACCACCACCCCGAAGGTCATCCGGCCAGCCTCTAGAAGGCTCAACACAATAATCCCGAAGGCAGCGGCGGAGTATGCTCGGATTTTGGAGAAAAAGATAACCGCGCACAGACTCATAGAGAGAATCGGCAAGGCCTACCGGAAAAGCAAGTCCAAGCGCACCCTAACATGTCAAATTAATAAACTGGATAAGGAATTGGGGCAATATATGCGCTTCGTGGAGAAACATTGTCGAAAAATCAAGTCTGGATACATACCATTCTCCCCAGAATCCTCCCTGTGGATTTGCCAAGTGCAAGTCTATAGGTCTCTCCTCCGTTGGCATGCCGGCAGGATACGGAACCACGGTAATCTACGCCAATCAGCACGTTGCTGAAATATTCCTGATGCCTTCTCTATTTCCATCGAGGAGATCTATGTCCGCCTCAAAGCATGTGTGAATAGATGCGATTATTTCAGGAAACACGGACAATACTACCGACGGAAGCACCTATACTCCCGGTTGAATATAGCGAAGATGAGACTGCAAACCAAATATTGGCTTTCATTCAAAGGGAAAGGGGACGGCGATTCTGGAGGAAAATATCCTCAGCCTTGGGTCAGCAACGGGGCGGATCGTGCTTTCGTGTGCAGGTGACCCAGGAAGAGGGGTCAACAGAAGAGTTTACCGGGCAGGACGATCTGCAGATAGCAATCTAGGACAATATCCACAGGAAGCGGTTCCACTTTGCAGAGTCGGCCCCGATCTGCCAGGGTGCCCTTCGGGAAACCTTTGGATATAACAGATTTTGACAACGCTACCAAGGAAATGCTACAAGAGTGCACGCGAATCAGGTTGAATATTCCGGCGGCGTCACTCAATAACTGACTCACCAAGGAGGACTGGGAATTTCACTGGAGAAGGGCCAAGGAGGAAACTTCTTCCTCAGTTTCGGGAAGACACTTTGGCCATTACAAGGCCGAACTCTGGTCTGCATACATCTCCCATACACAGGCCCTCATTTTTTCCCTTATGACAAAGGAAGGCCTCGTCTTGGAGAGATGTGTGACAAAGGAAGGCCTCGTCTTGGAGAGATGGTCCCAGGGCCTCTCTGTGATGTCAGAAAAGATTCCCGGCTGTGCGTTGATAAACAAACTTCGGTCGATCCTATTGATGGAAGCAGATTTCAATGCAACAAACAGAGTGCTCTACGGTGTTCGATTGCTAGCAACTATCCGGAAACACAAACTTATGCCAGAGGAGATCTATAGTTAACGGAACCGCCTGGCAGATGATGGTACTCTGTCAAAAGTACTGTTCTTTGACATCACTAGGCAAATGAGACGACTGGCTGGACTTGCCTCGGTGGATGCAGATAACTGCTATGATTGGATTGCGTACCCGATGGCTTCTATGATCTTTCAAGCCCTAGGGGTTCCCCAGCCATCAGTGGAATATATGCTGTCCACAATCCAACGGATGCATTTCTACCTGAGGACAGGATACGGGGACTCTGAGGAGTTTGCTGGCGGCGCAAAAGTAGAGGAGGACGACCCAGTGATGACGCAAGGCATGTCCCAAGGTAACGGGGCTGCCCCGGCAGCGTGGTTAGCAACTAGTATCATCCCGATGATCAGGGCACATCGGAGGAAAAGGCATGGAACACACTTCACCGCACCAATTTCAGGGAAATCCTGCCATCTAGCCAGCGGATTATTTGTCAATGACACAGACCTTTTCCACCTTAACATGCTCCAACCGGAAACCCTGGAGGAGGTGCATACACATCTACAGGAAGCAGTGCTAAATTGGGGGAAGTTGCTAGCAGCAACTGGTGGTGCACTCAAACCAGAAAAATGCTCGTTCTACTTACTATCCTTTAGGCTGTGATTTCTTTGAGCGTATAGGTGAAAAACGTATAGACATTGGAACACTGCCGAAGTTCCTGGTTTTTTATTTT
>JALLPB010001510.1:0-12780 GCA_036939975.1 Cyclostephanos tholiformis | reverse complement strand
CCTTAATCCTGAATTTCTACGAATAATTACGAATAATTGTCGGACAGAGTAGTATCACTGTGCATCGCGTCCGCTGCCCATCATCACTCAGCCGATCGTTCGAGAGGAGATATGAGAAGAGGTGGATCGGAGGATGATGCGTCCCATCCCTTTCCTCGTGTTGCTGCTCCTACTCGTGGGATTATCATCAAGGCGCCGCGCGATGATCCGAACGGCGTCGTCCTTCCATCTCTCCGCCGTTAGTCGTCGTCGTCCCCCCCCCAATCGAATACATCATCCGTGCCATTATTGCAGCGGTCATAGCTGTCGCCGTCGTGATCGCGTTATACGTTGTCGTCGTTCGGCTTCCGCTCCTCTGCTTGGATCGTATCGAAGGATCGACGTCGACGACCTACGACGCGATCGTCGCGGCAGCGCGACTCGGACGATGACCCACAACGACAACGAAGTGGACGACAACAACGATGGGTGGAGTCGGAGATCGTTCTTCGAGGCATGCCATCGCCGAGCGACCCTGTCCGCGATGATGCTGACATCCTCGTCGTTGGGGAGTGCGGGGTGGGTGGGTGGCGCCGACGACGCCCATGCCAGGGGGCTGATACGTTTCCCTTGCGTATCGCCATTGTCGAACACGTATCATATTCTAAGGTCCGGATGTAGTCTCCTTGAGGTCGAGGACATTTGGTCGACGAATCCGCTATTCCTGACGAATCGCGAGGCGGCATTGTCGGATCTAGGGAGGGACCAGGTCAGGGAGGCGTGCGAGTACCTCAAATCGATATCGACGACTACGACGACGACGACGACGACGACGACGACGATGATGGCGGAAGGGGGGAGATCGAACATGCCCACGGTCGTACGGTACAGCCTCGCGGCATCTTCGGTCGATACGGCGGATATGATCGGCGAATTACTGAGGATCGGTCGCGATCGACTCGTGCCGGAATTCAACTACATGGATCCGAGGGCCGTCGGCGGTTGGGACTTCGCGGCTTTGAACGCCACGGAGGAGGCGGTGTGGGCCCTCGACGTCGACGAGGCGGGAATTTACGGGAGGGGGGGTAGACCGCCACCGAACGACGATGGTACGCCGGCCGAGACGCTATCCGATCAAGTCGTGAGGCTTACGAATCTCATGAGCGTGTTGGAAACTCTGTACTCGGGCGACACCGTGAGTGTTTTGTTCGCATTGCAGAGTTACTCCGCATCTATGACGCCCTGGTGTTATATTCATCCGTCTCGTTTTTTTTTCTCATCGTGATTTGTTGCGAATCCTACAACAAACGAAACATACCACCCTCTTGGCAGGTGCTTCTGGTATTTCCGGATGGCACCGGTCCCGCGCTCTTGAGCTGCCTCATCGGCGGCATACCGCTTAACAGGGTCCACGAACTCCAATTCCGACCCGGAGAGGTACGATGTCGCGTGACCTACGAGGCCGTTAACGAAATGGCATCCAGATCACCGCCGTCGACCTATTATGATGCAATCGAACGGGGGAGGGTAGAATTGAAAAGGCTGAGGGAGAATCCGGACAAGCCGCGAAACGTGAAAGACCTGAAATACGAAGTGGAGAGAGAGATTGAGATGACAGAGCTCAAACAGAAGGAGGAGGAGGAAGAGGCGCATCGAGATATATTGAAACGATCGGTAAAAGACGACCAAAGGATGATGCGGTTGGAAGACGGCACAACAGAAAATTTACTTTATCCTGTCTCGGCGGGCGTCGCGGTAGTTGTTGCGAGTGCGCTCGGTGCAAATGAAGACGAAGCCGAAATCATAGGAGGGAGAAACACAACCGAAAAGAACGTGGACGACAAATCTTCGCAATCATCGACGGCATCGGTGATCGTGCCCGAGGCTACAGGTTCGATATATGCACCAACGGACGATCATTATTCGGCTGCCACCGGCATGTCAGAAGACATGATGAATGAGTACGACGACGCATTGTCAAGCAGCGATATAACGCAAAAAGATTCAGATTATGACGACGCCTGGTTGGACGCCATAAATAAAATCATTTCTGACAATAAATAATTGCAATGAGAACTGACGTGCCATAAATCACCTTTAAACATCATTTTTGCAACAGATTCTCCGTATTCTGTCGCTGTGCTGCGATAGGGAACTCCCCAACGAGCCTGCATAATTCCTGTCATTGGATGGATTAGCTCGAAGCGGATGTCTCTGCTTACCATTCGTAACTATCGTCTGGTTAGAGTGTGATTATGTCGAGTCAAACTTCGTACTACTGGCGCTACTGTCATCTCCCCACATTCTTCTGCTGACTCAACATTCTTCTGCCACCATGATTTCAGATCATCTGGGATATGAATTTACCCCGAAAAATATTACGTTTGTGATCATTCAATCGTTTGGAACCGCATACTCTTCTGCACGGCCGTGTAGGCGGGGATAGGGGGAAATTACTCTTATACAATTTATTACCTAATTACCTCCGCTTTCCGCCGGGCCCTCGATCCTCTCGTGTAGGCAAATGAAGATTCTCACGACACACAACCAAGCCTTGGTCAAACAATACGCAAACGATCACTTCCATACCGAGAGATCCTGAATCTGAAGTCCCATCGCGTAATATGCCGTCATTCAAGCTCGGTGAGTTGTGACATCGTCGTTGTCTTCCCCGCAACTACTATATACTTATTTATTATCGAACGGACCCCTCGCGGATCCATCTTCGGCGCCTATCGCATCATCGTGAACTGCCTTCAGGGCGGCGATAATGTCCTCCATCACCAATTCCTTCCCCACATCTTCCTCGTAGGCATACCTCGCCCTGCCATCCTTGTCGAAGATGATGATCCCGCCCTGAACAATCCCCTCCCCCTTGAGATTGCCATCGAGCTTCTTCTCCCTCAAACGCGACGTCATCGAATTGTACCCGCTGTACAATTTGAACGGATTGTACGTGGTGAGCTTGATCCTCCTCTTCCCGAAGAAATCGTTGTAGAATACCAACCCGTCATCCCTGAACAGTGGATAGGTGTAATAATCCTCGTAAAATTCCGTAAGTCCCGCATCGTCCACGCCGATTTCCTTGACCGTACCGAACAGCCCGAAGCATCCCATCATGTCTCCTCGTGTTTCCCCCCCCCCCCCCCCCCCCCCCCCCCCCCCCCCCCCCCCCCCCCCCCCCCCTCCCTCCCACGCACGCCCCCGTGTCCGTCGTTCGTAGTATCGTTCGCCAGGTCCATGAGTTGCAGTCCATGTTCCCGGCATAATACTCATCCCGGCCTACGAACGACGAAGCATATGCTACCGCTCGATCCGACGAGTCGTGGATGTACCGTCGAGAACGGTTCCGGAGACGCAGACGACGATACCCTCGCCCTGCCGTCATAGTCGTCGTCATCGGGGCCGGGGCCGATGTCGAGGGCGGTTAGCATGGCCGACGAAATGGCCGATTGCGCCTCCTCCATCCTCGACGTGAGCGCCATCCGAAGGATCGACATAACCTTTATTCTCTCCCCCCTTTCCTCCTCCGGGCGCGTGGCGGTGAGGTGCGGTGCGGTGCGGTGCGGTGCGGTGCGGGGCGGGGCGGGGGCGGGGCGTATGCTCGACGAGGGCCCCCCTTGCTTGTATTATTATCCCCTTCATTCAAGTTAGTAGGTAGTAGTCTGAGGTTCCCAATTTTTTCAAAAAATAGTAGGTAAGTAAAATATTATTTACCAGCGTTGACTCATTAAAATTTTATGTACTACTACTACCTACTCCTACTTCTTACTCAGAGCTCTCCAGCTGTTTTTCCGAGTCAGTCATGCCGGAAAATCAGCAACACGATGATGGGGAGTAGTTATGGCGATCACTTTCCTCCATATAATGGTAACCCCGTCGATGCGGAGCTTTTTCCCAGTAGTAATACTATTGATCATCCCGAAAGACAACCACGGCTTCATTGCCAGTCGAACGACGGTACATCACCGAGGCGACGCCATCGTGCCTCCGCTGTATTACACCGACATCGAGCCCGGGGTAGTCTCGATCACGGTCCCTCCACCGGCGATCGATGGCACGTCGTCGTCGACATTCGAGGATGGTCGACTCGACCTCGATGATGTCATCGGGAAGACGACGACGACGACGAGGAGGAGGAGGAGGAGGAAGGGCGCTGGGAACGAGATGGCATCGAAGGGGGCGATAGCCTCGGGGGGTAGTTCGTCCTCGAAAACGCCATCGTCGATGTTGTCGTCGATGTCGTTATCGTTGTCGACGATGACATCGACCGATAAATCGGTCGCGAAGAGGAGGAAACGAGGTGGCACGTCGTTCGATGTCGGGGCAATGAAATCGCCTTCCACGATAACTACGTCCCGATCGAGGCCCGCCGCCGACGTCGACGTCGACGTCGACGTCGACGACAAGACGTCGGACGCGACGGATCGGACCACCAAAAAATCGTCGTACGAACCGCACAGGACGACGTGGCTCATTAGGTACAACGAACTGAGGGCATATCGGGAGGAGAACGGACACTGCGTCGTACCCCAATCGTACGCGCACAATCCCAAGCTCGGACTTTGGGTCATGCATCAGCGACGTCAATACGCGCTGAGGCGACGGGGCGCGAATAGCTCCTTCGACGGACCGGACGGACTCCGGCGCATGCGCATGTTGGAGGATATAGGATTCGTTTGGCGAGTCGAGCGGGGCGATCGTCTTCGTCGACGCGGTCCTCACGTAGGCCACGGGCGGACGATGCATCGCGGGGGGAACGATATGGTCGATGTCGAGGACGATGGAATCTCGGATGCGGTCGACTTCGAGAGTTACATGATTGGAAAGAGAAGTCAGTACACCGACGAGGACATTAGGGATGCTTGGCGTCGTAGATTCGATATTTTCAGGTGATGATGTNTGCGGTCAAGTCCCCACAAAGTCGTTGACACAGACGTTTGCTGGGTGAGTCTATGTGTTGACGACGACGAGTAACTATTGTCCTCACTCTCTTCCGAATCCCAGGCGTAAACCATTTGGTCCTCCTCGAATATAAGCACGGATGGTAGGGAGGCGATTTCGTCCTGTACCTGAATTCCTACTTCGGCCCGTGGCAATATCAGAGAACAAGCGTTGACCTCTTCGTAGACACCGCCGACGGTCCCGCCTCTGTCCTTTGCTAGTTCATAACATCTGTCCCAAGGAGCAACGTCTCTGTCCGTGAACGTAACGAGGTATGTTGCAGATTCGCCGAGTCGACGGGGCAACCTCCCCCTGGACTCCTTCGCTCGAATGGCAAGCATGGCCACGGAGGCGACGATGGCACCGATCCCGAGGACGTAAACCACAATAGCCGAGTTCGTCATGTCATCTACCGTTGATGCGATTGAAATAGGGCAGGTTAGACCATCGACAAGTGAGGCTGCGATGGTTCGATGTGGAAAAAATGATGGCCAACACACTTTTTTTTTGGTGCACACGACACGGCGAATACGACTGCCGAGGAAAAAATATCAATTCCTCTCTATTGTTTTTTTTGGTCGGGGGCTCGTCTCAATTTCAACGTCTCATATTTATCACTCAGTGTCTCTGGACCGGAGTAGGATTCTACGCGTAGAATTAAATGAACTAATTCCTACTATACAGTTTTCGCTGGAATTAATGTGCCCGCAAATATGTACTATTTCTCTTTCTCTCGCACACGCGGGGGCGAAAGGCAATATCTACTATCGTACGATACTGCAGAGAAAGAGGACCGAGTCTTACTTACCTCAATTATTGTGTCGAAACTCCATCTTTCTTTCATCTCAACACCCGGTAACCGGTAACCCGCTGCTTCTCGTGACAGAGCACTCGGGGCCTCGCGCTCGCGCTTCCACCGCTCCACCTCTTCCCTTCTCGCTCTCTCCCGTGACACTTGGCTCTATCGATAAATCTCCCTCTCTCCCCCTCGGCTTCGGGTACTATATGACAGAGAAAGAGACGGGGATATGGGATTCGTTTGGGCGAGTCAAGCGGGGCGGCCGTCGTCGTCGCGGTTCGTACAATGGCCTTAGGCGGACGATGCATCGCGGAGGAAATCATGGAAACGATTCGGTCGATGTCGAGGACCATGGAATCTCGGATGCGGTCGACTTCGAGAGTTACATCATTGGGAAGACTAGCGAGTACACCGCCGAGGACATTAGGGATGCTTGGCGTCGTAGATTCGATATTTTCAGGTGATGATGTTATATTAGATTTACGGTACGATAGCGACCCGAGCGTCCGGGACTATTCCCCTCTGATGAATGCTACTCATGGCCATCGTGTCATTTCATCTGCGATGTCGCCAAGTACTTATCCACATCTATATCAACAGCGTACGAACCCCTCGTCGAGGACGGCTATTCTCGTTCGCCTGGAATGTTCGGAGCCCTCTTTAAGCCATGATCATACCATGCGAGAACGTATCGTTATTCGTTTAAGTAGATCGAAAACAATACCCATGCGCCGAACTTACGAATCGATCTCCCGCCCTCGTACGGCCTTGACATGTATCTACTTCACCCCCTCCGGAGTATCCTTCGTCGGCTTCTGGCTATCTGGTAATGCATCGGCGATAGCCCGCCACACTTCCCCTAGCAACATGTCGTCCGACTTATCGCCCGTCGGGATCGGCTTCCCGATTTTTATTAGCGCCTTGGGTCGGGACCACCTCGATGACTTCGCCGGGAATGCGTAATCCAACGGCTGCACCTTGTCCGCGTAATGGATGGACATCGGTACCACCGGCGCCCCCGCCGTCTGGGCCATCTTGAACGCCCCCTTCTTGAAACTCTTCATCCGACCATCCTTGCTCCGCGTGCCCTCCGGGAATGTGACCAAATTCACCCCATCCTTCAGCCATTCCACGCCCTCCTTGTATGCCCTCATTTGAGAGCGGCGATCGGCACGATCGAGGGTCACGTGACCGGCAACCCCGAGGGCACGACCGAGAATCGGCACCTTGAGAAGTTCGGCCTTGGCTATCATTTTACAGTTGCGGAAACCAAGCACGCGACACACGTAGGGGATGTCCATCCAGCTGCAGTGATTCGCGACGAACATGGCCGGTTTCAGTTTCCTTGAGTTAATGCGTAAATGGAGGCGTGGTGTATATTCGTTAGAGAAATTCCCGTTCGAAAACATGGTCATGTTCTCGATCGTATAATATGTGTATATATTATACAACTCACCCCCTCTTCCCGTTTTCGTCGATGTCCCTCAACAATTCCAAATTCTCCCTCCCCTCTACTATCGGCCACAGACCAAACAATCCCATACTCAACAACCCCCAGCAGTATGCGACACAGATCGGAACTCGACGATACGGGTCAATCTTCTGCATGAAATCGCCCGGGAGTTTGGAGCTTATTGAACGCACGAGACCGTACAGCGTCATGGCGGGGTACCAGTAGAAGATGCCCCAGAATATTTCCCACGCGCCGAAGAGGGCGCCAAAGAGATTAATTTTCAGCTTTCCAAGTTTGATCGCGGGACCGTACTTGACATTCAAGTCATCCGAATTCTCCAAGCCTCCGCCATTGCCGAAGGTGGCATCCGCCGATATGGATGCCGTGAACAAACCCGTGACGCGTGCACCGCCGCGCGGCGAAGATCTCCCGCAGTCGCCGGTGGGTTGCATATGAGGAGAAGTGACGAGCTGTCGAGGCGGCGCAAACGAGAGACCTTGGGCACAGACCCAGCAGCATATTGCTACTGGTAGGAAGGGAGGGAAACACTTCATCTTCATGGTGGTCGAAGGTGATGAGGAAAATAGATGGACGAGGACCCACAACGTTATACATACTTACACCATAATAGCTCGGAGAGACACAAAACAAACAGAGACAGAGCGAGGCAATTAAAATAAAATACACACAATGGGAGATGCACGCGAGGGGTTGGTGTCATCCGTCGACTCTGTGACGTGTCCCTCGCTCTGTGCGTGTATTCTTTTCCCCCTCTTTTCCCCCGGGGGGAAATTACGACGATACCCACATGAAATATTATTACCTCTCTATGATACCTGAATCTCTCCAATACATCCCTCACAGAGACAAAAATTCCCAACACACACACACACATCATAAAATCGACCGATTTAACTCAATGTTTCTCCCTGGCGAGAGGACTCACGAGTGGTACCCTTCGCCATCTCTTTGAGCCCAAACAGTGTCACAACAAATAATCATGGCTCCTAAGGATTCAAAAAAGAAGGCGGGGTCCGCCAAAGCGTCGACCACGCCAAACGTGTCGAGCAAGAGCAAGGACGAGGGGAAGCCGTTCCCCAAGACATCCATCTCCTTCAGCATTGTCATGGCAGTGATCGCATTTCTTGGGGGGGTACTTACCCCTCCTTTACGACACATGCTCCGTGAACGAGGGGACGATGTAAACATCAGGTTTGTGAAATATTCTTTTGGTGGATCGTAAATAATAGTATGTGTTTGCTTGCACTGACGATAAATTCCTTTTGCCATGCTCACGTCTTGGGACCGCAGCGTTTCTTCTCCTTATATTCCTTTGCCCTTCCCCCTCCCGAAACGCGTACCCTGCACCTCTTCAAATTTAGACAACTTCCTTCACGCAGCACCCGTATCTGGTCTTCACGTTGTTTGCGTTGAGCCAATGTACTTGGGAGGTGATGGGGAGGATCATCTCTTTCCACAGTGGGATGATCTACGCGAACAAAATAAAATTCTGGATCAATTCGACTCGGTTCGACTTACATCATACAAAAATTCATACTCTGCTCCAGTCAAAAATGTGGTCGTTCTGAGAGGAGAAGACGGAGAGGATGTAGGAAGACGACTTCCCATTTCATGGAGTAAAATGAAAAACTTATTGTACACCGAATTAGGCCTACTTCACGAAGGAAGCAAGCAGCAACCGTGGGGATTATATACTACTTCTGGCGAACGTATTATTGGGGAACTTGATGAAGTGACTGATGGCGATGGCTTCGGTTCAAGTAAACACATCATGAGCAGCATTGTCGCATCGGGAATAATTGTTGTTGTACAGGGCGGAAATTGGCTGTGGCCAGGTGTACGTGAAGGATTTCTTAGGACCATTGAACTCGCAACACCAAGCAATGCAGCCATATCCGGATCGCGCAATATCACCATTGAAACACTCTCACTGAAACCTCTCGTCCTGAGTATCGAGGGGTTCCTGTCGGAAGACGAATGTGATTATATTGCCAAAAAGGCAGAACCAACCCTAAAATATTCTGGAGTTAGTCTTAAGGATGCTGATGTAGGCAAGGCCGCCAGCAATTGGCGGACATCTCAGTCTACTTTTCTCCCGGCACAAGGCGATCCAGTTTTGTTGGATATCGAGCATCGTACGGCAAGTCTCACTCGTGTGCCTCGAGATCATCAAGAGTATGTGCAAGTACTCCGATACGGTCATACAGAAAAGTACGACTCTCATCATGACTACTTCGATCCGGATCATTACAGGTCAGATCCGAACACGTTGAACCTTATTGAACATGGCAAGAAGAACAGATTTGCGACTGTATTTTGGTATCTTACTGACGTTGAGGACGGTGGACACACAATATTTCCACGCGCGGGTGGCCTTCGTGAGCTTTCGTATACCGACTGCTCAAGCGGACTGAAAGTGAAACCTCAAAAAGGAAAGGTTATCATCTTCTACAGTCTGGATGCGTCCGGTGCAATGGATCCCTCATCTTTGCATGGAGCGTGTCCCGTAGGTGAAGGCAACGTTAAATGGGCAGCAAATAAATGGATCTGGAATGCTCCGATGGGTTACGTCAGATGATAGATAAGTCGAGTGGAGGGGACATCGATTTTTCTTTTGGGTAGCTTTTTATGTGGCTAGCTTTTAAGGATGATGTTTATTCCTTAATTATACTTTAACATCGATGGTGAACAAACCTAACCAGCGAGAAAAAGTACTCTATCTCAAATAGGGATTCTGGCGAAATCCGTCACAGAGATCCGTCAGATATTAAGCTAGGCTGGAAATGTCGGCGACATGTCGCCGACAAGGCGAATTGTCGCCTATTTTCGTGCCAACAGGGGAAATTTGGCGACATGGATTCCTGTGTGTCGGCACACTTTTGTGTCGCGATTTCCCGACATTGACGGACCACGAACAGACGGTATTTGGATGAGCGTGGTACTAATTCCTACGTTAAATGGTAATCTACATAACCGCTCCCCCCAACAACAAACAGCCCAAAAAAATTATCCGCCGCCTCCATCCCCTCGCGTCGCGTCCACCTCCCGCATCGTCGCCTCACGTTGCACCCGCTTTGTTTGTTTGGTCGTCCCTTTGTTTGTTCCTTTGGTTGATTGTTGCATTGTCTTTCTGCCCCTTGTTGTCGCGTCCCGTCCCGTCCTGTCTCGTCGCCGTGCCACGTCGTTCCGCTACGTCTCATCTCTCGTCATCCGTCTCGTCATCATTGAGTCATTGCGTTGTTGCATCGTCGCGTTGTCGCGTCGTCGCGTCATCGCATCTCGTCTCGCCTCGTCGATGTATCGCGCCCCCTGACGCATCTTGTCTCACCCGCTTTGTTTGATTGTTGCGCCGTTGTGTTGCATCTCGTCGTCACCGTACAGCCGCAGCCACCATTGTCGTTGCCGTGCCCCCGCCGCCGCTGCCGCCTTGCCATGCCGTGCTGCTGCCGCCCCCGCCCTGCTGCCGTGCTTTTAGTCGTAGTCATAGTCGTTGTCGTCGTAGTAGTCGGCGTCATCGTAATTCTACTTACAAGTTGATTGTTGTCTATCGTTGTTGCTGTTGCCATCGCCGTCGCCAACGTTGTTGTCGCCATCGTTGTCGATTGATTGATTTCAGTTCCCCTTAATTTCAAACCAATGAAAAAGTAAACTTCCCGCTCGGTTCTGAGCAAACCGAGCGCACACGACATCGCAAATGATGTATCCAGCAGGCCCGAATCGGTGGATCGGGCGCTGGAGAGGCATGGGCGGCGGGAGAGGGCGTGGTGGACAGCACCCATGGTCGACAACATGGCGCCAACATGTCGGCAAATCGTCATGCCGACACAACACTGACACGGCATCTGAGGAGCTGACACGGTGCCATGTCGCCGACATGGTCCGTGTCGTGTCGCCGACATGTCGCATGTCTGTCGGCTGAGGGGTTTTGAAACGCCAACACGTTGCCGACATTTCCAGCCTAGATGAAGAAGCATCGACTTTTGCATCGCATGGCAACCCACAAGGCACAGCATCACCCCAGTGAGGTTGAAAAGGAGGCGCTAGAATTCCTAGACTACATTTGCCCAATTCTCATTGAACCGTACCGTGATGCAGATTATATCTACAATATGGATCAGACTCCAGTTTGGATGGCAATGGACGAAAAGATGACTATAGACAAGGTAGGTGCGCGGACAGTGAATTTGCGTACGTCAATGTCTGACACAAAGCGTGTGACAGTGGCTGTCACTTTGACTGCTTCGGGCCGCCGCGTGAAATCGATGGTTGTTTTTAAAGGTAAGAAGAAAATATCAAATTACTATTTATCCTAAATTGACTCATTTGATCTTTTCTTCGTGTGTCATTCTTCACAGGAAAACACAATGGGCATATTGCAAAGCGGGAACTGCCAGCTCTGCCGATGGACCTCGTCTATGTCTGCCAGGACATGGCATGGTTCGACGAGGGTGTGATGATCAAGTTGATTGATCAGGTCCTCGCGCCTGATGTTAGGTCCGCCCCGCCAAAAGGAATCGTGCCCATCCTCTTCCTTGATTCCTTTGTGGTGCACATGAAGGCATCTGTTGTCAACAAAATTCAGGATCTTGGGGTCCAGGTGAAGTTCATTCCACCCGGATGCACCGGTCTCCTCCAGCCGGTAGAAGACGGCTTTAACAAGGCATTTAAGGCCAAGTTGAGGACCCAATACAATGGCTGGCTCTTCCAGCAGGATCCCGACCTACCAATCCCTGCCATCACTTGTCATGACGTCTCCGATTGGATCATCACCGCAGAGAGGAACATCACCAACGAGACCATCAAAAATTCCTGGAGGAAGACGGGGTACTCCTACTTTGGAGTGTTTCAGCGCAATGGTGAGTTTCAGGGAGACGATGCGATTGTTGGCGATGACCCAAACAAGCCGGACAACATTGAGTTTGGTGGCAAGGCGGACGTGGACACTTCGTTCGAATCAGAGGATTCATTCGAATCCTCCGATGCAATTGTTGGCGATGACCCAAACGCCGACAACGTCAAGTTTGGTGGCAAGGCGGACATGCTGGACATTTTGTTCAAATCGGAGGATTCGTTCAAATCCTCCGATGCGATTGTTGGCAATCATGACCCCAACGAGCCGGAACACATTGAGTTTGGTGGCGATGCGGACTCCGACATTTCCTTCAAATCGTCCGAATAATTTTTGATGATAATATTAATTTATTGATAATAACATTCATATATTAATATTTTGATAATAATATTAATTTATTTGTTGATGAGCATCAATATCATAAACGCATAGCTTCGCCCATCGTCATTACTATCGGAGGGAGGGGACGAGCAGCGGCAATGCAACCTAGGGAAGGAATGATATAATTATTTTGATAATATAATTAATTTATTTGTTGATTATCAATTATAGAATTTATTTGTTGATTATCAATTATAGAAAGTTATTATCGTGGAACTACTACTATAGACAACAGACGGGCGCATCCCCAAGGACCTTAGCCACACAGCACCCATGGTTGCGGTGGTGCTTCTGGCACTTTGTTATGTTCAGTGATCAAGGGGAATATACCTCGACCACGTGAGCATACAT
>JALLPB010001495.1:0-15309 GCA_036939975.1 Cyclostephanos tholiformis | reverse complement strand
CAATTGTGGATGCAGGAGGAACAAACTCAGCTGCCACAGTGGGTGTGCATGCAATAGTAACTGCGGAGGATGAGGCAAGGTATGGTGTCAAAAAACTTGGAGGGAATCATGGTTAAGAAGTTAGGATTGTTTGCAGGGATTAGTGAAGAAATTAGGATTGTTTGCAGGGATTAGTGAAGAAGTCAGGATTGTTTGCAGGGATTAGTGAAGAAGTTAGGATTGTTTGCAGGGATACGGCATTTTCCATATTCGATATTAGATGGCAGGGGCTTTCCGTAACTTTGAAGTTACGGGGAAACCAGCCATCTAATTTTGAATATGGAAAATGCCGTATATTTGATATTACATGGCAGGAGTAACCCATAACTTCGAAGTTACGGAAAGCCCCTGCCATCTAATATCGAATATGACCCTTACACCTTACAAAATGACTACTTTTCCCATAATGTCAGAAATACGTTCATGAATGAACCCGCAACTTCGAAGTTACGACATGGCTACGTATGTAACTTCAAACTTACCGATATTCGATATTAGCTTGTACAGAGCAATCCCAAAATTATTGTGTGTTACAAAAACACAAATCACAAATTTTGTGATTTGTGTGTTTGTGACCAAGCGCGTGACAGTGATCACAATCTCCTTTGCCATCTGCATAACTTGCATTAGAATTAGATGGTGACTTTCTGGGGATCCGCAATGGCTGTGTCAAAGCTCTGGTTTTCTGCTGTTTCTTCCTCACCACCCCACTCAATGCACCACTCGATGACCATTTTCCTCCACCACTGGACATAAAACAGGTGGATGCTGCAGTGATTGTTGTGGCTACTACCACAACAAGCTCATCTGTCCCAGCATCATCACCAAATGAAGCACCATTGATGTTGTTGAGGACATTAGCCACCAGATCATCAAATAGGTTTGTAGGGTCTACTCCTAGGCTTGTCCCACCTCCTTAATCACCACAATTAATGACAATAATGTCATCTACAAAAACTCCACTCTCCACATTGGAACTACTTCCATCATCCTCTCACTGCCCTCCCTTGCTTGCCCCCACCTTTGCTCCTCCTTTCTCATCATCAATATTGTCGGACCCTGCCCCTGTTGAGCCATTTGTTGCCTTTAAAATCACATAATACACCTGTTTTGCTGTACGAACATGAGGCGGGCATTCAGGCTCACCTGTTGGGATTTTGGTTCTTGCCATCTTCTGAAATTTGTGTTTCAGAGAATTGGCGGTTCTATTCAGCTCCGGATAGTGAGAATTGTGCTTACCTCAAACCCTGTCCCACTCAGTACTGTTGAGTATGACCTTCTTATTCAGCTATTTACTCATCTAGTTGTAACAGCTCCATTTGGTTGATTCAATAAGGCCACCCCTCATTACTAAACAGAGGGAGTATCAATTCATTCCACTTTCAGTTGGATGTTGCATAGACCCTCATATGGTGTCTACAGCATCTGTTGTTTCAACTGATATGGGAAAGAAAAAATCAAATTTTGATGCCATACATTTCTACTGAATTGAATTGAACAACCAATTCACCTGATTTGAGAAATCAACTCAACTGATAGCATCTTCTTGGTATCATTTTATCCATTCATCATGACTGTATATCTGTATATCAATTCGAATATTTCAACTAATGTGAAATATTTGTAATTGCTTCTTTAATTGTGCAGCTTTAGTTATTATTCAAGCTCTGCTTGTCAGGAGGTTTTATAATCACATGTATGAGCAATTTCCTCCTCATTTTCACTTTGGTCATAAATCATTTAAAGCATCAATTTGACCAAAGTCTTTCAACTCTTCTATTAATTATCCTACTACAAATCCAACCTATCCGTCTTGATTGATCACCAAGTCTTCACGGTTCATTTGCAGTACTTCATGTAGTACTGCTAATGGGTACAATTTCCTCAATGGCCTCAGCTAAACTCTCAAGCTCAGGAGTGGTGAATTTAATGGTCGTGCCAAGGGTTTCTGAAACCAGATACAACATGCCAGAATTTAATTCATACAGTTTTAATTTTCTGACTAATTAGATTGATTTAGTGTCTGTTGCTTAAACCCTGGTCTCTATTATAATTTCTATTATCTGCAAAGGCATTCCTTGCCATTGCTTGGCAAAAAAAACTAGAGTTATTTTTTTTAGACAAACTACCCAGCCCCCCTGGTGCATGCTGTAACCCTAACTATTGGGGCACTGCATGCAACCCTAAAACTATCAAGCATAAAATATCTCAACTCCAGACCATCGTTGGCATGGAACCCCAGGCCTTAAATCTGCTACCATGGTACCCTACTGTAGCCTCTTTTATCATCCCACCATTTCACCATGAACTTACCTTGCAAACTGGTTTTTTGGTGTATTGGAGATCCCAAGGAAGCGTAGTCACCTCAGTCTCTGGGGATTTTCAAAAAAAATTCTTCAGTCCAGCTTGGCGCCACTCCATGTATGCAGGTTTCACAGTGCATGCCACAGAGGAACCTTCTCGTGCAAGTCAAGTGGGAGTTTCACCAGGTCAGCCAATGAAATTTTGTTTGAGGTTGACCCCAGTCTCAATTATAATTTCTATTATCTGCGAAGGCATTCCTGGCCATTGCGTGGCAAAAAAAACTAGAGTTATTTTTTTATACCAACTACCCAAACCGTGAGCTGTACTCGCTAAATTTTATAAAAAGTACTAATTATGGTATCTATTATGTAAAATTGGACATTGTTTTGCTAAATTCCCACTGAGAGTAGCACGGTACGATAGTAAACAAGATGTTACTAAGAATAAATTTATGCAGAAAAGTTAAAGCTAAAGACTTCCATCATACTTGTTATTCCCATTGTCATAGTAGTCCTCCTCTCCACCACGCTCCATCTCTTTGCTGATAATGATGCAACAAGGGCATGGGACACAAATGTTGGCATCATTGCATGCCACTGCTTGCCTCCTGATGCTCTTGCAATGACGAGGAGGGAGGAAGAGGAGGACTGTCGCCACTGAAATGACTCTCTTGTTTCAATGCAATGCAAAAGAGGTCAATGACCCTGCTGTTGATTGGGGCGGTGTTTGAAAATGCTGCACCACTAGTTGCTCCCAGCAGTGTGCCAAGGTGTCATACTGGTGGTGCCCTTGAATCTTGAACCTATAAAGATCAACACCAAGGGGGTCTTGGTGCATTTTTTGGATATGGATCACCTGGGGGACCCCACAGTACTGTCCCCCTGGCGTCAGGGATCAGGGGACACCTTGTTGAACTGCATCATCATAGGCGAAAATGCGGGAGGACAACTCACAACTTGGAGAGCTTGATGGTCATTACACCCTCAAATTGCCACTTGTTGAAGCACACCTTGCTTATTCCTCTCAAGAACAAGATTGTCATCTCATCTTCAGCAAGGGCAGAGTGGTATGTGCCAGGGAATAGGGTGCCATTTGCATGCACCTCCACCTCAGTGTAACCTACTACCTCGTCATTGCTATAATAAGCAATGATGGCCACATCGCACTGATTGGGGTTATTAAAGCTCAAATGAACATTGTATGGTCTCCAACAATCTTCATGCGCCTTTTGGTTATATCTTACTGAGAAGCTAGAGTGATGTGGCCCGAAGCAATCCCAACTTGATCCATGCCTCTTCATTGTCAATAGTGTAGTGTAATATGCATTGTCTATGTCAATGACTTGCTATTCTGGAGCCCCAAAGAAGAATACATCTACAAATTTGGGGAATGTCTCCATGCTGAAGAAGTAGAACTGAAGGAGGAAGGTGATGCTGCTGGTTTCTTAGGGTTCAACTCCATCACAATGAAACCACTAGTCACATCCACATGGCTCAAGAGGGACTAATCAAGGGGGTCATTGAAGGGCTTGGCTTTGACATGGACCAGATCAGGGACCTCCTGCTGAATGCAAACCTCTTGTAAAAGATGAGAATGACAAACCCGAGCAGGATACTTTCAATCATGTAAGTGTCATTGGAATGCTTTTATACCTGTAAGGACACTCCAGACCTGACCTAGCATAGAGTGTTAGTCAAGTGGCTTGATTCATGTTCAATCCCAGGCATTCACATGAAATTGCAATCAAACAGATCAGCTGCTACCTTATTGAAACCAAGGACAATGGAATGATCATCAAACCTATGTCAACAATTGGTATTGATGCCTACTCCGATGCTGATTTTGCTGGTCTCTACAGTTATGAGGACAACAATGACCCTGTTTGTGTGTGCAGTCGCACAGGCTATGTCATCACAGTTGCAGGCTGTCCCATCTATTGGACATCCAAACTTCAAACCAAGACAGCCACCTCCACCATGGAAGCAGAGATCATTGCCTTGGGAAGTTGTTGCCGCGAACTGTTGCCCATCATTTCTCTAGTTGATGAAATTGGCTTTGCTGTTGGTATCAAGAATCCTGATGACAACGACTCCAATTCCAGCACCATGCACGTCACTATTCATGAAGACAATTCGGGCGCACTTATTCTTGCAACCACTCCACCTCCTCAGTTCACTCCTCGCAGCAAGCACTATGCCATTAAAACCATCTGGTTTCGCGAGCAGATCATTGAGAAGAAAATCAAAGTCGTTCCCATCGAGACACATCTTCAACTGGGAGACATCTTTACTAAGATGCCTCCTCAGGTCACCTTCGAATTCCTTCGGAACCTGCTTCAAGGATGGTGACAAACATCGCTCGAGAGGGAGTGTTGAGTATGACTGACCTATTCAACTGTTTACTCCCGTATCCAGCCGTTTTGCAATCCTTTGATTCAAATTACAATCCTTCACTAATCTACCTTCTAAGCTTATTGNGCTTGAGTTATTATTCGAGCTCTGCTTGTCAGGAGGTTTTACAATCGCGTGTATGAGCGGTTTCCTCCTCATTTTACTCTGGTCATAAATCGTCTAAATCTTCTAAAGCATCAATTCGACCAAAGTCTTTCTATTACTCTACCATTTATCCTACTACGAATCCAACCCGTCCGCCTTGATTGATCACCAAGTCCTCTTGGTTCATTCGCAGTCCTTCGTGTGTTCCACTACAGGCTCGGAATGATATTGTATTCAATTACCAAGGGGGAATGTGCAGATAGCCTCATATTCTATCTTGTTGTTCAGATCAAGCATGGCATTCACAATCTAGCAGAAGAAAGTACTGAATTATGAATTGACATTGCGAAATTCTTTGAGTTGTCAGGTTCAAAGGCAGTGGCCAGATCAGATCCCGCAGCATCGTTGATTTCTACACTGGAAGAGCCATTATGACCTGAGTCTCCAAATTTATCTCAGTTTGGCAAAATATAGCTACACATGTGGTAATGCAGAGAAGGCGCAGTCCATCTTACAAGAAATGACGCATCAATGCAATTGCATTGAAGACAAGGTACCTGCTCACTAATTGCTTGCTAAAAATGAGTACAATTCCTGTAGATTGTTGAGATAGTCATTCGACTGATTACATATTGCTCGCTAACAATGTGCTTTGAGTGTCATAGATGGTTTGGATTGCAAACACTTCATGGAAGCATACACCCTTTGCCTTGAAGTCTTATCTTGCCTAGGCAAGGAGATACCAGAATCATTATACCCCTTCCAAGTTCCCCTTATGTTGGTTGGGACAAAGAATATGGTTAAGCTTATATCAGAGTAGGATTTGCTCGAGATGAAGGAAATGGATGAAAGTCTCAGTATTTTGATGAAATTCTATAACACTATCTTGGAAGCTACATATCAGGCAATGCCCAAGTTGTTGCATTTTTTCATATGCAAGATGTTTCAGCTTACAATGAAAAATGGCCTCTGTAAACATTCAATATTGGTATAAAGACGGGCGGTTGTATTTCACTTGGATCACGTTTAAGAAAGGCTGCCATATAGTGTTCAACAAAGCGATACCAAATTCTGGAGCAGCTGCCAAATTAACCTTCACTACTCTACTAACATTGCCTCACGCAGATCCCCGCCAAACATGCGGACATGTTCTAACTAGGATTTGATGCTAGCATGTCACTTGGGGAGTCAGGTACTGCTTTCCTCAATTCAATTCAACATATCTTGACCGCGTTGATAGCGGGGGAAAGGTTGCCTGCTCTGTTGGAGCTGGTTGGTTATTATTTGGAGCTGTCGAATACTTACCAGAATGAGAAGGCTAAATTGACCCTTGCTCTTCATCAAGAAACAATATTAGTACTGATTGACTGGGGGGTGTCATTCAGCTCGACACCCCCCACAGTTGTTGTATCTATCAATATGGAAAGCCCTTTTATCTTAGCAGGGATATATTATCAACGTGCCACTCAAGCGTATTGGCGGGGTCACAACGAGAGGTGGGACTATTTCATCAAGAAGTTTGCTACCCTGAAAACGTTCAACAAGATGAGAACGCAGTTTATGATGTTCATCAAAGGCATGATTCGTTCCAACTGCTGAAAAGGACAATAAGGCACGGCTATAACAAAACATCACAGGCAACTATTTTGAGCACTATTTTGAGGGTTATTGCGGTTCTCAAGGCTGCGACTTTACTTTCAAATTGGAACTTTTAAAACAAAATGAGATTTAACCACTGTTGACGATTATGATGCCATTGGTCTTTCTCTGTTGACACGTGATCACCAAACTATTAATATTTACTTATCCATTAGGTCAATCTGTTAGAGGCTGAACTGCTATATTCTTGGTGGAATGGCTTGTAATTTAGGTCAGGGCGTCCCCTGGCATGTGTTACAAGGTGGGCTAGAGGTTTGTTGATGAAATTGGTTTTTAGAAATATTGTGATCTTACATTTCTAGTCCTAAGCGATATAAAGCATTCAAACAGTTTCAAACAAGAAATTCTTCTGACAGTGCGGAATAATTCTGACAGCAAACAGGTATGTATTTATTCCTTTGTAATGATGTAGAAAATGGATCAGCGAAGGTGTCAAGGTTCTGTCAAATCCAAAAATCCAAATGGTGTCAAATCTTGACATACGATGTGATAAGTTCGTAGAAAAGTAGGTATCAAAGTACCATAATGTAACGCTCCCTCACTTTGATATCTGCGGTATTACCTTCCACAGAGAGAGATGCGATGACATGTGAAAACGTTTTGAGCCAGTGCTTTGGTAAGCACATCAGCAATCTGGTCATCTGTGCCAACAGGGAAGATCTTGATGAGGCCCTTGCAAACATGGTCGCGAAAATGATGGTAGCAGATGTTGATATGTTTGGTACGAGGGCAAAGCTTGGGGAGCCTAGCAAGTTCAAGGGCGCCTGAGTTGTCCTCAAAACCTTGCAGTAGACATAAGGCTTAGAGCTGATGACAGGGATGTCATGCTCCTTCATTTCCTTGATAAGTTCCATGATGGGAATGATGTCTTGGAGTGACATCGACATGGCGATGTACTCAGCCTCAGTGGTCAAGAGAGCAGTCTGAGTTTGGAGTTTTGAAGCCCAAATGATGGGACAACCAGCATAGAACACAACCCAACCACTGCGTGACTTGGCGGTGCTGGGATCAACATCAGCAAACTGGGAGGTCCAATTTCCAGAGAAGTCAGCATCACAATAACATTCAAATCCCTTGTCTGGCTTGGGACTGAAACAAATGCCTAGCTCACGCATTTTCTTGAGGTATCTCACAAGGTAAAGAATGGCTTCTCCATGGGGCTCTCTTGGATCTGAAGAGAACTTGGGAATCTGGTGAACAGCATACATGATGTCTTGACGGGTGGTCTGTGCCAGGTAGTTGAGCTTGCCCACAATGGATCGATAATTGAAGTTGAGATCGAATGGCGGCAGGTCTCTGCGAGCATGCAGGAGGGAAGCAACCTTGGCAGAAACAGGCTTGGTGGTGTTTACATCATCCATACCAGTGTCCTTGATGATGGAGTTGATGAGTGCACGTTGAGAGAGCTCGTAGGATCCATCCTTGTTCTTCTTGATGTTGACTCTGACATAATTGGCAGGATGGCCTTGGTCCTCAATGTTGAGCCCGGCGTTCTGGATGTCATGGATAGCATGAATGAGATGCTTGTCATTTGCACCAAGAAAAATGCCATCATCAACATACCCCATGAAGATAATGTCATCCTTGTAGAACACGCAATCATTGATCATGGAAGCCTTGTATCCAAGAGAGATGAGCTTGGAAGCCAGGAATTCATTCCATACTCAACCAGCTTGTTTCTGACCATAGATGTTCTTTAGAAGCTTGAGGACATAGTCGTCAGAATCTCCCTCAGCAACCTGTATGCCTTGAGGGAGCTCCATGTACATGTCACACTCAATGGGTGCCTGAGGGTATGCCATGATGAAATCACATTGCCTGAGGGCCCAACCGAATAGGATGCCAATGATGAGAAGAAGGCGGATGGAGAACCACGTGATGACGGGTGCATAGGTCTCATAGTAATTCATCCCATACTCTTGTTTTCCACCATGGAGATTGAGTCAAGCCTTGTATTTCTTGATCTCATTGGTGGTAATGTCTCTCTTGCAGTGGAGAGACCAGACGGAAGGCAAGACGTCAGTGGTTTTGGGAACATCTGATCTCTTGATGAGTTGCCAATGCTTGTTGTCCATGTGGCCATTGACTTCAGTGATGATGGCTTCCACGAAGTTGGATGCATCAGGTTGCTTCAGGGCCTGATTGAGAGATGTCTCCCATCATTTCAGCATGGAAGGCAATGGGATTGGTCATGCGGTCCTGGAGAGCCAGATGCTGGTCATGCAGGCGGACATCCTCTGTCTGGCAGTCAGCTGTGATGGCAGCCTGGGACATGTAGTGCATGCCTGAGGGTCCGAAGAAGGATCTCTGGTTGACCAAGTCGGCCATATTGTGGCGCATGGTACATTGTCTCCCTCTGGAGCTTGTGCCCGCCTGATAAGTAGCTTGTGGTGTGCTCGGAGTGTCACTTCTTGTAGGAGGAAGTCTTGGAGAGTCTGTTCCCAAATTTCGTGCTTGTGGGCCTTGTACCCTCAGGGATATGGTATTCGGAGTACCGTCTGGAGTGTTCCCTTTGCTGGGAGTCCCAATTGGAGGAATTTGAGGCTGTAACGCTTCTGTAGTTGGGTGAGAACCCCGGCGTTGCACTTGTGACAAGGCCTCTGTCATTTCACCATGGAACGGATGTTCCACCAAAGCGGCGTCAGAAAATGTCTATGAAAATTCATCCGTGGAGCCTCGTGGAGCGTTCCTGAGTAGAATTTGGGGCTGTCCGAGGAGCCCGTCACTCATATGTAGGACAGGCTTGTTACCCTGTCCTCGCTTGAAGCCAGCGAGCCTTTGCCACATAGAAGCTATGCCAGCATCACCAGTTCCATACTTCACAGTTTCGAAGAAATCATCGAAGCGGACGTGGAATTGGGGACTCACAAGGCCTGTCATCAAGCTGAGTACCAAATGCACATTACGTGCATGTGTAGGACTTGGCCCGAGATTGAGCCCAAGGCGTGCTCTTGGGTTCCAGCATGGGATTGCCTTGCTTGAAGCTAGCGAGCTGTTGAGAGCAAACACTGGGCACCCAAAAGTGTGTAAGAACCTCATGTTCGAACCAACTCTAATTGAGCTGAAAAGCTCCAACCTCGACTGGCCATCTGGGAGCGTCGGCAGCACATTGTTAAGGTAAGCAGCATGGCAGAGGGTGTACGGCCAAAGGGCCGTGCTGACAGCCTGTGGCCATTGCTGGCGCGTGTGGAGAAGCTGCTTTTGAGCACTCTCTGAGAGGTCTTGGATGGCTCGCTCGGCAATCCCATTCTGGAAATGAGCATTCATGCCGCAGAAGGTCAGTTTTTGCTGCTGTTGCTCACAATCGAGGCAAAAGATATTGTCCGTGAAATGCCCATTATCACAATGATAGTGGGCAATGCAAACACCGTGCTTGGTGGTGAAACGCTCAAAGGCGCGCTTTGCCTGGAGGGTTTTGTTGGATGTAAGGTTGCTTGTCATAAGGTAAACAAATTGGAGGCGCAAGAAGTGGTCCACAATGACGGTGGCGTTTTGGTAGCACGTCTTGGTGAGTCCGCCCTTTGCTTGTCCGTAAAAACCCGGTTCCAACGATTGCATGTGATCGATGGAGACGCACTTGCCCGGTTTAGTGGCGGCAAAGACGGGGTGAGTTTCCTCCCGGTGCTGTTTGGTGCGCCAGGGTACCTTGGTCATGGCACCGTATAGGCAGCTGGCACATCTTGGGGGGCAAACCTCAGCGAGTTTCTTCAGGATCTCACCGTTTCTGGCAAGCTGCTGGAGCCGACCAAAAGAAAGGTGGCGGAGACGATAGTGCCATCGCATCAACTCGGCCTGGTCATCTGGGGCCGAGAGAGAATACTCCTCCTCATCACGCAGGAGAGGGGACGGGTCGAACGAAAGAGCGTCCCGCTGATGGAAATCTTGATGAGGGGCAAGCTTGGGAGGAGGAGGTAAGTTTCCTGCTGGGACTGTGTTGTCGTCTGCACCAATCGCTCCCTCACTCGTCATGATCCCTCCTTTTCTGACATTCACGTTCTCCTCGGCGACGAATTCTTCGGGAGGAGGAGGCGCACCATCTAGGCGTTGGCAGCCGGGAACTTGGAGGACGTGCTCTTGCCTATAGTAGGGCGCCTCGCACGCCATGAAGGTGTTGACGAAGGCGCGGTAGGATGAGGTTGATGGTGGATCGAAGGGAATCGTCTTGACATGCTTGCCTTGCCCCCACACAAGCACACAGTTGTGTGCTGTGTTTTCCATCCTCGTGCCATTTGGCAGAGGATAGTTGTCTCCCGCCTCCTGCGCCCAATGTTGGGGCAACATGAGGCACATCCTCAACTCAGGTAAGTAGAGGCTGTTCGGAATTTTGATCCAATGGGGCTTGCCAGTGTCGTTGTTGACGTCAAGAACTAACGTGCCCTTGCCCTTGATCGCCAATCCCTTGCTGATTCCTCCGACTTGCTGCAAGGCACGTGCAAGCGTGAGGTTTTCAAATAGCTGCTTGTCGTTGCCCATGCAATGAGAGGCGTGGTTGTCCATGCCGATGGCAAAAAAATCACTGTTGAAACGTGTTCGGAGGGCGCATTGAGGGCGATCAGCCTGGAGGGCAAGGTGGCGCGTCATCCACCACTGGATGGAATGACGGAGGATATGCAGTCATTTGACAATGCTGCGGAGGACAACCTCAATGCAACAACCAACTTGGTAGGTTCGTCAGAGGATGGGGAAAAGGTGGGTCTGCCATCTCCCGTGTTTCTTGATTTTTGAAGCCTCCATCCTTGCACTCACGATGTTTGTGCTATCCATCATGCATGCTGGATGGCGGCGAGGACCTCTGCCAGCGTAAGTGGGAGAACGTGACCGCCTCCGAAGGCCGGGAGGAGGCGGAGACCAGAAGAGCTTGGTGATGGTGTGTCTGTTAACTGGGGACAGCTTGAGGAGGTAGGATACGAGGTAGTGGATGAAAAGGGGGAGAATAAACACAAAAAGGTGAGCAATAGATTGCCCTGTGTCCGTGTGTGGTGCCGTGGCCATGTGTGCTGACATTATGAATGCCCCCCATACACATGCCATGTCGCACCATCATTCTTCGTCGTCGGAGAGTTCAGAGAGGAAGGCAGCGAAGGAGGGATTTGCGATGGTTGCCGTGGCGGCGGCGTACGAAAGGGCCTTCTTGGCCTTGGGCTTCTTGTCCTCCGCGACCGAAGCTTCCTTGCAAGCTGCGCCAAGGCGGCACTCCTGGGAAGAATTAACGCCCCAAGCCATGTGGTGGACGCACCACTGGTACTTCTTTCCAGCCACTTCCTTGGTGGTTGGATCGCCATTCTTGGGAGGGAGCTTGCACCAAGCTTCCTTCTTCTTCTGGTGAGTCTTGTTTGACGTGTTCTTCTTGTTCTTGACCTTGGCGTGGCCCTTATTGACGTTGCCCTTCTTGTTGTTTGCTTGCGCTTGTCGGCAAGGGCAGGAGCAAGCTTTAAATTGCCCTTCAGGTCGGCAATCATGGTGATGAGCCTCTCTTCGTCTGGGGACTTTGAGCCCCAGATCTTGCGAGTGGTCAAGTAGGTGAACTTGGCCGTTGCCTGCGCCATGAGACTCTTGTGGGTGAAGTTGGCCCCCAAGTTACCATCATGGTAGTCATCCTGCTTCTTCATGATGTACTGCTTGAAATTGTAGTCAGGCACGACAAGGTAAGCATCAAAAAGCTTGGCAATGGGGTCGTCCATAGTGGATCCCCTTGCAAGGATCTGCATGTAATTCGTGTCGAAGTACGAATTAATTAGGTTGATGTCACCATTGACCAAAGCAGCGTAGATTGGCAGGTTGTTGAGGTTGGCTCGGAGCACCTCGGTCATGGCAATGCTGTCGATCGTTGCAAGGTGCATGATCACCTTGTAGAGGAGTGGGCTGTACTCAACCCCATTAAAGAGGTACTGAGCTTGGTAGGGCTCAAGGCGGGCAAGAGCAGCCACGGTGAGTGACTTCTTGATGCACTGGGCCATCATGTGATTGTTTTGAGCTGCTCGCTGATTCACTTGTGATCCGCCAACACCACAAAAATCCTCGCAGGTGGTGTGGAGGGTGGCCTCGTCAATTTGGCCATAGTTCTTGACCATGTCGACGACGACTCCTTGGGCATTTGTGAACTGAGTGATGTTTTGTCCGCCCTTGTTCCATCCCATGATGGTGCAATGGTTCTCAAAGGCTATGACGAACACCACAGTCATGGCGGGGGTCATGGCGAACCCCTTGTCCTCCATGAGTTTTTTGCAACCTTGCTTGTAAATAGACTGACCCAACTTGCTTGAATAGTCCAACACACCTGTTAGGTCCGTAGTTGCTGGTGTCAAAGCGAAAGCGGCAGGTGCCTGGGTGCGGACGGGTGCGGCGCCACCAGCGGGCGCAGCCCCTGGCTGAGGAGCATTGGCCTGCTGGAGACACTGAATCTGGTTTGTGAGGGTCTGATTCTCGGCTTTGAGAGCAACAAGCTGGCCTTGGAGGGCGGCAATCTGGTCGAGGACCTGATGGAGGTTGACCTGAGGGTTTGGGGTGGTAGCCATCGTTGGAGCAGCAGGGCTTCGAGCTCGGAGTCTCGCGGATTGACGGCTTGGAGGCTGAATCTTGCCTGTTCTTGTAGCGTAAATGTACCATAGAGACCAAGGGATAAGAAACACCAGGGGATAAGAAACAGACACTAAATCAAACTAAATTAGTCAGTAAATTAAAAATAGGAGGAATCAAATTGCTGTGCAATGCGGTCATTTTCAGAAACTCTCGTCAGCAACAATTATATTTAGCGCTAAATTTCGGATTTTTTATATACTTGGGTCGACTCATGAAATTTACCACAGCTTTTTATACAAACGAAAAGCGACACACTCAGGGGTTGGTGGGAAAAACTGTCGAACAATTTACCAGCGCACATTAGCTGTTTCTTATCCCCCGGTCTCTACGGTACTTTTTGGTGCTGCAACAAAGCTACTACTTCTTGATCAGACCGCAGTACAGTGGGGGCTACAGGAGATCAGCTGGGACAACAACAGATATTACCATAGAACACGCAGCTAAAACAATATGTGACAGAAGCAATCGGAAGAAGTCATGCGCCATGTGCAAGTGCACTTCTCATTTCTGACCAAGAATTCCTGCATATGCATGTAGATTAGATATCACAGTTGTCTTCTTATTTAAATCCCAATTCCAACGATGTGTGGGTTGCCTATGTTCCTTGGTTTGTTAGGGAGTTATGTTACAATGTCAAAGGAGGATTTGGAGGATTCAGTAGAGGAGGAAACAGAGGCATGGGTGGAGGATACGGTGGTGGAGGATACAGTGGAATGTGTGGAAGATACAGTGGTAGCAGTGGACCAATGTAGGGCACTGGTGAATGTGGTGGAATGCAAGGCTCTGGTAGAGAGCATGTGGGATATATAGGGAATGTTCTGGACACAGTGGAAGGGGTGGGTGTGTGTGTGGAGGAGGGGGTTGGGGCGGAGGTGGAAGCGGACGAGGACCATCATGGGGAGGGAATGGGAATTATTAGTCCTAGATATATCATTATTTGTTTGCTTGTTGATCATTTCTTGGATTAAATCTAAATAATGATGCGATTATCATAATCATTTGTTATTATATAAGATCTTAATAGCAATGAATAAAAGTTCTTCACTAATTGGAGCATTCCCAAAAACATAAAAACATAAAGACATATGCTGTTTTGACAAAAAAATAAGATTTTTTGTTTTGTCCCAAAAATGTCTTTTTCTTTACATAAAGACATAAACCGTCTGTTCTCCGTCCGTTCTCCGATTAATAATGTTAGGGAATTAACTGTTAAATAACAGTTAATACGTATATACAATTAAACTGACTGTTAAAATTATTAAATTATTATGTAACAGTTATTACTAATAATAATGATACAAATACTTCACCTAAATTAACAGTTAACAACATTACAACTGTTATATTTTTTTATTGACAGGGTTTTGGAATTGTCGACGCCCATCCCACGCCCTCTCGTCCATGGCCTGCTGCCGGCCGACATCCTAGATTACTCCCAGCTTGTTCGTGATGAACGACTGGTGGTGTGCAATTGTATGTTGCTTGATTGATGAGCACAGCAATCGCAGCAAGAAGAAGGATCGACTGAGGAAGCATTCTCGTTATCGCAAGGACTTCCTCAGATCGTTAGATCGAGTCGATAGGCAACTGCGACAGAGAAAAATTCCCAGGTGTTCTCTTCAGGGTCAATCTTCCAGTGCTTGGCGCCGTCTCCACGATTCACGAAATGACCAGGGTATGATAACATTGACTGGTTTCGATCACGCGACGTTTTATTTTCTTTGTGGAATATTCGCCCCTGTCTTCGATTCGTACACACCCTTCGTTCCACCAGGCACATCCTGCTTCGAACGAAGAAAACAGCCAGAAAAAGGGCGGCCACGGATGATTTGTCCAGAAGATTGCCTTGGACTTGTTTTAGCATGGACGAGGACAAGGGGATCGTTGATGGCGTTGCAGCTCATTTTTGGGATGACGTACACAAACCTCAACGAATATCTATTGTTTGGAAAGAGGATTATTATAAAAGTGCTCCGAAATCATCCGATGGCGCAGGTGAAAATACCCAGCAGCGAGAAAATTGCGGAATATAAAGAGATGGTTTACAACCGTCATCCCAATCTACATGATGTATGGTGCACGATGGACGGTTTAAAGATTACTCTCGAGCAGTCCGGGGATGCGTTGGTTCAGGAGCAGTATTACAACGGTTGGACACACGATCATTACGTGTCGTCCGTGATCTGCTTTTGCCCCGATGGTACTATTCCAATTGTTTTTGTTAACGTGCCTG